>JANIJG010005707.1:78459-91559 GCA_024611175.1 Megaceryle torquata
TCTGTACAATATTTTTGAGTTTTGGGTTGTATAACCCCCCCCCGCCCCCCCCCCTTTTTTTTTTTTTTGGGTTTGGGGTTTTTTTTTTTTTTTTTTTTGGGGGGGGGGGGGGGGGGGGGCGTGTTTGGGTTTTTTTTATCCTCCCATATCTCGGCTTGGTGAAAGGCTGTTGAGACTAGATTTGTACACTATTACATGATGCAACCTGGCATAATGCAGCTCTCGTTTGCTGGATTTGAATGTGCATCCAAGATGAAGTGGCAAGATGAATGCAAAAGGGAATGCACATAAATCTTTCAACAAATACATTACACATTGTTTTGCACTGCTACTTGCAGAATTAACAACTCTCAGCGCTCATTATATACATCACAAATCTGATTTGTTACACTTGGTGTATACTCACCACTAATAGAAAATGAAATTGACACTAAATCAAATCAAATATTAAGAAATTAGCAACTGAAACTGTCCTGTTTACACTGCCTAGGTAATCTCCCTTTGAATTTGAGGAAGGCACACTTAAATGTCTGTACAGACTGCTCTTTCCTTGTACTTTCCAGCACTGTGAAACTGATTGTTAAAGGAAAACTCACCAAAGAGAGTTCTGCTAGAGTAAGCAAATTTAATATTTTTCCTTTACTTTCCCCTTACCCTGTGACACACATTATACTTTTGCTTTTGGAATAAAGTAACAAATCAATTACATTAAAAACCATGCATCTTACTATTTTGAAAAAGCATCATAGTAGTAAACAGTGACAATATTTTGCAGTGCCCTAGATCCAATGATGTAACAATGGGAATTTCATTTTTATAAAGAGAATAAGGAGGTATGAGCGAGGTTATCAGTGACATGCACAGGGAGTGTCATCTGGCTGATCCAAGGCAGAACTAACAGACCATGGTTAGTACAAAATTAAGATAAATCAGTGAATCTACCTGTAAACTCAGAGCACCAAAATCTCTATGTTCTATTACTTCGCATTGTTTATTGGCACAGTTTATCATTATTTTTGATTTATCAGCTACTCATTATGATGCTTGTCTTCAGAATAAGTATAAACTACTATCCTTAAAGTGTGGATATGTGGGAGGAGAGGAAGGAAGGTATGCAGTTTAGTATGTGAGGCCTTAGCTAAGGAGAAATGCCTGTTCTTTTCCTCAAAGAATCAAACTTGTATCTGGCCTGTTTATATCTATTTTAGGGCTACTACAGGTAGCAAAGGTAGGTAGGATATCCAAAGCAACACAACACACTTAGCAGAAGGACATAAATCAGATTAGAATATTGGAACTATGCAACTTTTTATGACTCTCTGTAGCTGATATATACAATTAAATTTAGTTCTCTTGAACAGTTTTGTACAGGGAAACCTGCATACTGATAATAGGATTCTCCTGTATTTTTTTTTACTATCTTCTTGTTGTTCCCTCTTGGCATGGATAATGCAGATCTGGGCACAAGGACTTGCTTACATTAGATTACTTGGACTAGGCTAACTATGTTTATTTAATGCATATTAATTTTAAATAAAGGTTAGGTACATTAATACTACAGACATCAGAATAAGGTACATACCTACGCTCTGAGCTATAAATTAATTATCTGATATATTGAAAGTAATCAAATAGTATATACTAGCTCAAGTGAAAGTCTATGCTTTGCAGCTAGATTGTAAACATCACCTAACTTGATACACAGCAAAGTTATTGGCACAGGGAAAGAGTCACAGAAGGGGAGTGATGAGGGGAGAGAATGACACTTTAGTTTGCCAGAGAGTTGTGAAGAGCCATGATTTAGGAAGGCATTTTAGTGCCCCAGTCCAGACTGCCCAACAACCAGAAAGCAGAACAGAAATAGGAGATATACCTAATGTCCATGATATCCATGCTGTTGTATAATTGCTTAGCTTATATCTTATTACATGACTATCTATGCTAAGCTCCCTCATCGATTCCAGAGAATTCAAAGTCACATTTTCCATCAATCAGTAAAACTCTTATACTACTCTGGGCAACAGACCATGTGATCTCTCTTTGCAGTGCTTTGCCCTCATGATGCAGGAATGAAATCAAGATTAATGGGATAGAAAGTCCATAAGGAAACATGGACTTTGCGTCTTAATGGTAAGCTTTCATTTGAGAAGGCAATCATGGCTTCTGATCCCTGCTGCAAGAGCTATTTCTCTATTATATCTAATAACTTCACTTGAGAAGAGTCAGTTGAAAATTTCTGGAAGTGTATTCATAGCTGAGAAGAAAAAATTTAAGAATACCTATGGGAAAAGAGTGTTTAACTGTCACCCCCTGGTTAATTTCTTCAATTCAGGGAGAAAATACAGGTTTGGCCTCAGTTTTGAAAAATAGAACAAAATAAAGCAAGACAGCCTTCCCTAAACAAATTAACTAACCAAGCAAAATCCACACACTGGGAAAACAAGAATACTCCCTGTGAGCTATCTGTACTAGGAATTGTTGTCCCCTGCAGTCAAAGCAGATTTTGTGTAGCTGCAGCCTTCTTTCCCCACCCAGTACCTACATTCTCAGTACTATTGTTGTTTCTTTGTTAGGGGAAAACAGAAAACCACATTATGGGGACATAGATTATTATTCATCACTATTAGTTATATATATGTATGCATTGTGAGGTTGCTGTTCTCGTTACATTTTTAAATTTAACTAATGTATCTCTAAATGAAATTGTAGCTACTAGGCTTTGGTTTAGATTAAAAATAAATAGCTTGCTTCTGCTTACTGCCTTGCTAGTTTAAATCCACTAACTGCAACCAAGTCATTTTTATCTTAGAAAACTGAAAATCAAAATTAGTTATGCAGTTCCATAGAAAGATAAAAATATTTTAATGGGACAAGTCACAGTGCATCTGTATTACTACTCCATCTGAGCAAACACATTTAATAGGTTGGAACTACTGGACTGCTACCAAGCTGAATTAATTCCATGCTTACAGTGTTCCTGCAGTGTATCTTGGGCAGCAAATGACTGCAGTACAGAGTAACAACCTTTCTGCTTTCTTTCACTGGGTCAGAGCAGAGACCCCTTCTAATGGCAATCTACATTACCAATTCAAGATTAACTTTCTTAAGCAATATCTGAAACATCTGTTTCCATTTACCTTAGCAAACATAATAGCATGTTTCTTTGGTTAAAAAAAAATAAACAAAGCAATGTAGGCTATGCAGTGTAAATTATGTAGTGCTACTGATTCATTTTACATTAAGGTAAAACAGAATTTAAGACATAATTTAAGTTTGGTTTTGGCACCATACCAACACTTGGGAAAGAAGAAACAAAGCTGATGGAAAATAGATTGTTCTGTACCCTGAAATGATGTCCAGTTTGAAGAGCTAACAAACCCCAAGACTTCTATATACTCAAAATGTTACTAAATTATGACATTTGTGGGTTGCTGAATCCCATTAACAGCATTCTGGTACTTGCTATCTCATGTGGTCAGTGGAAGGGCCAGACCCTTAAAGTAGTAATGGCAAAAGTATTTACATTTTCAAAACTTTCTGAGAGTTTTTTACATGTATATTTTTCTTGCAAAGAGAACAGCAGTGATTTCACTCTTGAGGTTCCCTTTAGTTGAGGAAGTAAATGTTGGGACAACAGGAACATATTTAACACACAATATAATGGGAAAAAATGAACTTTAATTAATGAAACCAGAACTGCTGGTTTGCTAGTAAAATGATGGGACTGCTATAAAGTGATAAAATACCCCAAACTGATGAAACTTGTAAATAGTTTTTGTACCGCAAAGGAAATCCAGACACTATATTAAAGATAGAAGAGTTGAGATTCAGCTTTTTCCAATTAAATATTAGAAACCAGTTTTGATACTTTATGTCCCTGCTTTCACTCACTGTGCACTCAAGGCACATTTCAGCACATGCTTGTGTGCAGAGAGGAGGCAGTAACAGCCTCACTTCTCTGTTTTAGAAGCAGGGTATTATAGTCTAAGTCAGTGCAACAACTGAAGTGAGAGATCCATCTCACAAATTGTCTTTGGAAGAAGGGAGTGCTCAAGGAATGGGAGATGCTCAAACCACAAACCAGCTCTGCAGGCTAGGAAGCACTATTGACACAGCATGATTTCTGTGTAGCTCAGGCATTCATCACACCCTTCTGCCAGCAACAGCCTGTCCTAGGTTTTATGAGATGCAACAGATACTTGGGCTACATGTATATCAAGTGTTCGTCTAAATAATTTGTATGCTATATTCTAATGTCATGTAGCTTGTAACACATGGAACACATAATACAAGCCTGTAAACACATGGCATTTTTACTGCTGCCTATGTGAGCAAGGCAATGTATCCTTTTTTACTGTCCACTTTTGATCCTGCTAAGGCAACACATCTACAGTTCTTCTCTCATGCCCCTCTGCAGTTTGGTGATTCTGAACTCACAAATGAGCAAGCATTTTTACCAACAGTAAGAGGATTCTGCTATTCCTTAGTAGGCTGCTTCCAACTTACCAATAATTTGCTAGTAAGATGTGAGAAATAGCTTATAACTAGGAGGTTAACAGTTTATCTTTACAGTAGCAAAAATAGTATCTGCTCTTGCAGATACAACTTTATTTAACTTATTTAAAAACTATTTTATATATATGGATAACTCTCAAAATTTTCTACAATAAATAAAACAAAAGTCATATCACTGCTCTAAAGAAACTTCTTCCAAACACAGACCTGGTCAGAAATAAACAAGTAAACAACACTCACCTATTTCCTGATTAGCTTTGATCTGATTTTCAACAAAATTTGAATTCACAATGTTAGCCCAATGTAATTTTGAAAAATCCTCATTAAGTGGACATTCACGAGGCCATCATGTCTCAATCTTGTGTCCAGGGATGGCTATACATGATGGTAGTCTTGAGACCTGACAGCGTTCGAGCCCTGGCACCTTGTGCCCTAGCAGTAGTATAGTGTACAGTTAATTTACTCTAGAATATTAGGTAATTTGCATGAACATCCATAAATTATTGCTACTATTACTCAAGCAAGCAAGTGCATTACAACTAGTTTCCACATCTCTGCCTTCTTTTGCAATTGAGGTGATGTACTCCCTGTAGGTTACACATTGCCTTGATAATTCTCTCTGGTACATCTTGGAAAGCTACAAATGGCACCTATGGTATCAGTACATATTCCCACACTCATCATGTCTTAACAGATTCATCCCAAAGCTTCATACTTCTGACACCAGTGTGCAGCTCACAAGTTAAAAAAGCAGCAGCTGAAGCATGTAATTCAGAAAAGCAGCATTTGAAGCAAGCGACACAGATTTTGCATAAGTCCTTTGTACAGTTATGATTTACTCTGAACAGAGTAAAACAGAGAAAGCATAAGCAAAAATACTAAAACACTCCTCCATTACTACTCTGAATTTTCAAGTATCTCTTAGTTCAATCTTTGGCTTTTGGTCTGAGTCATTTAAGCTGCTGCTCACACCAGACTTTTCTCAAAATTGTCGAAGAGATCCTCTTGCTTTTATTACTCCCAAGTCCCACATCATAAGACCACCTGGTCACCCCACTCAGCTCATCAAAACCCATCCACTAATTTGGTGTTTAGTTATCATCCCACTTACCAGCTGGCTACAGGGTGACCCTTCTGGAAAGTCCACAGAAAGAATTGTTAAAAATGAGCTAAGTGTGGATAACATTAAAAGGTGTGTTGACTTCCTGTGTGGATGGGTCACAGGCATATTTACCCACCCCATCCATCCATCCATCCATCCATCCATCCATCCATCCATCCATCCATCCATCCATCCATCCATCCATCCATCCATATCTGCCCCTGCAATATTCTACACAGCTGATACTGTGCAGAGGTAGAATATATCTAGGGATTTGCAAGTAGCCTGAATTCAGATAGTCTTGGTGATCACTAGTGTCCACCTAGAGTTTCACATAGATACATGGAACATCTTAGCCTAGAAAGCATGAATTAAAAGATAGTACTGGTAATTATAAGGGTTTAGGCATAAAAATAAGGAAGTATCTCATAATAATAACCTCTAAAGCATAATTCCAAATGATCACAGTTGGACTGATGAGATCCAGATGAACTGGGATTTGTCTATTAAAGATTTCCCACCTATTTCCCAAGGTTTATTTAATTTTTTCCCTTTTTTTTTTTTCTTTTTTTAATAAATACATTCTAATATCCTTCCTCCAGTGTTTACCTTAGTTTGAGATCTAAAAAGGCCCTACATGATAGTCATGGTATTTTCAGTTTCATAACAGGGAAAACAAATCCTGACAATTCCTAGAAGCAATAAAATAGTTTCTGCTATTAAATAGTTAATTATAAGCAGCAGCAGGAGCAGCTGCTGTCTCTGCCACAGCCTTTGAGCCATGCCTTATTGTAAAAAGCTTTAGATTTGCAAAGAAAGTCAGAGCCTGGGACTTAGTATTCCTGCAGAACCAGTGGTGAATGAAGATTGTTAGACACTGACTTGTATTTAAGAGCAAGTATTTCACCTTTTCTTTCTCTTGAGGTGCTGGTGAGTTTCCAGTCATTTAGTATTTTATATTCTAACCCTACAATAAATGTTCAGGATGCTAATTTAATTCTTAAGAATATAGGAATGTAAATATAACATATATATATATAAAAAATCCAGTCAAAAGGTAGAAGGGATAATATTATAGACTATGAAATCTAATGGTATTAGCATTTGGGAGTTTTCTGGGTATTTTTTTAATCCTACAGTTGGTCAAGAAGAATGTATTATGTGTACAGACCTTAAATGTTTAGCAGTTCAGAATATTTAAAAGTCAATTAACTTAATGCTATTAAGTGTACTGAGAAGACATATAAAATGTATTTTGTAAGTGACAACAAAGTTAAAAAATAGCAGAACTAAGGGTATATTACTGGATATCATGTGATATTTAAAAACAGAAAACTAATCAGAAATTTCTGAAATATAGCTATGTACTTAAAAATAGCATTAAATAATAAATTTTGCAGCAACACACTCAGTCAATTCAAATTCACCTCTAGTACTTTTCTGAAGACTAGCTCATCTACTAAAAAGCAAGCGACATTTACTTTATCAAATATAGTACTGAGCTACGTGGTTAAAAATATAATTGCAGTGCACATTTAGTGACTATTTTGCAAAGAACCATTCTCAAATATAGGTACAGAAATATAAAAAGATTTTAATAATATTTTAGATCTGCACTTCCTATAAATATTGTTCAGTGCACATCAAATGTGCAATTAAACTGTGTTAATGAAGCTAATGAAGCAATAAAATATTTAATAATTTAAAAGCTTGCATTCTGGCTAGAATTCAAATGGATAGGTTACCAGGCATGTAAGCATGTGAATCTGTTTATGGGATCTTACCCAAGCAAGATGAGAACTTAAATAGGAGAAGCAACATGGTATAGTAAAGACCACGGTGAATAAAGGCAGATCTGACTAGCAGCAAACCACGTCTCTTTAAACCTTATTTTTTCTGGTGGGGAAATAACAATTTACCCACTTTAAAGGACTTGTGATCGGTGATTGAAATACTTAATTATTCTTCTCATTGGAAAACAAACATCTGTCTTTTTAATGACTAAAAATACTCCTGCATTTGTGATTGCAACTGCTTATAGCTGTTCTAAATTCTCATTTTTTCATGTTATAATAGAGACTGAAGTGGGTTTGGTTTTTCTAAATAGTAATTTTTAGTTTATAATGGTGAGTTATAATGTCTTCTGGTATCTTGGCTTTGAGTGTCCAGGTCAGTATCTTACATCTTTTGAACATAAATGATAAGTTTACTCACTGTTGTCCCATAACTCTTCACTCTGCCAATAGCAGAACCAGTGTGAAAGCTGGTTCTAACCCTACTAGATGAGAAAATCTTCAGCCACTCAAGCTCCCAGAGTCAGGTATTGAATTACAATATACCCAGCTGAGAAACAGTGCAGCAAAGCATTCCTCGGCACATCACTCTTCTTGTCTGATCAATGCCTCTGAGGATAGAGTACTACCAGACTCTGACAGATAAATAATATTTCTGGAGGCATCGTATAAACAAACTAGATGAGTTTGTAAAAATGAGCTTACAGGGAGAAGTAGGAAATAAAACCATTTGTCAATGCACTTGAGAAGAGGTCACAACAATGGAAATAAGAGCACTACATAAAAATAAGAATATCCTGTTATGAAAAGCAAGTCTTTAGTATGTGAACAGTCAACATTGTCAGAGATTAATGCAAGGTTTAGGTCATAGCTCTAAGGAATCAAAGGGCATTTAAGTCTGAGGGAAACATGCACAATTAAGAAGCTTAGAAATTTTTGTGTTACATGACTGAGGCAATGAAAAATTGTGGACTTAATATTCGTAAGTGGAAATGACATCAAACAAATCTTAATTTGTTTTTGAGGAAGAAGTATAGATGAAATGTATAGATATAGAAGAATTTTCTGGTCTTAGCAATTTTGAGTATGAGTTGGTTTGTTACACCTCTTTATCTAGGTTTCCATATTTATTATTCTTAAAATTCTGAGTTTTCTGTGTGATCTAAAATTGCATCAGGATGTATGTTTGTAATGTAAAAGATGAACTCGATCCTGTTGAAGCTATTCTTGAAACATGCTCTTGACTTCATTCATGCAGCCGAATTTAATTACCTAATTGATATATTTGATTTATATCGTGAAGAAAAATTCATCTTTTTGCTAGGTAAAAATGTAATTTGAACTCAAATTCTTTTGTCTTATGTTAAAGTAGAAGCACATTAACCTCAAGGAATATTTCTCTTTAGTTTTCATTTACGTGCTGAAATTGATATATCAGTGCCATAGTACTAATGCATAAAAAAGAACTATGTGTGAGCAATATTTTTATTAATAAATTATTAACAGTACTATTGCAAATCATGTACATATACATGTATCACCCATCATTCCGTAATGACTTCTTATTAAAAATTTTAAAATGTTTATAAATTCATTATTATGGAAATCTTGTCACTTATAGTGCAAGGTATTTCTTAAAGTTGTGGGATGGTAAATTGCTTTTTACATTGACATATACATTACAACATACAATGTCATTGGAAACAGTTCCTTTAGAACAGCAAATCTCAATCTGGGAAAGGCTGAGGATGGAGACAGGGATTTAGCCAGGGGAAAGCAATGAAAATATGAAAATTTCATTAAATTTTTTGCTCTCCCTTCCTCTCTTCTTACTTTTCTTGATTCAGCTTTTTTTTTTCTTCCATGAAGTCTATTCACCTTTCTGTCAAGCCCATGGAAGACATGAACAAAGTCCTTAAGTAAATGGGTCCTAGAAAGTGAGATGCAAGTGTGTCCCTCCCTCCATGTCTGATCCAACCCTCTCAAGCAGATAAGCTTCCTGAGTGCTACATGGGGAGTGTGTTTGGTCTGATAGGATCAGGATTGGATTTTCAGGTATATGGTTGTGAAGTTAGGCTTTCTGATGAGCTAAGTGATGAGGGAGTTCTTGGGTGAACTACAGGTTGACCACAGAAGCTTGAAACAAGTCAACAAGAAGGGAGAGGTGAATGTATTCAAAACATTCCAAAACCAAAAACTGTCAAAATTAAAACTGTTACCACTGTAAAAGAGAGAGAAGAGAGTGTACAGTGAGGCTTTTTTTTTCAGTGGGAACACAATGATGTGATACATAACAGATGGCCAAGGCATAAGACTGTGAATAGGTAACTTTTGCAGCTTGTCCCTTAAATGACTATGTCCCCCAAGAAGAAAGGACCTCTGAAAATGTGTGATATACTACAATATCAAATCTTAAGATGCCTGTTTTGAAATATGAGCGTATAGATTTACCAGCAGCAGTATGAAATTTTAAGATTCTGTTCAATTTTACTACCTATTTTTATCAGGCTACCTCTGTATTATGTTTGACAGTGTGCAGCCAAAACTACATCCTGTTACAAGCAGCTCCTGAGGCAATATGAGCCCTACTGCATTTTATAGGATGTCCTCCTGGAACTGGGAGGCAAGTTGCTTGCAAGTCTCCAAGTTTGCAGCAGCAGATTTCTGAGCTTTCCTAGGAAGATCTCTCTCTTGAGTTACTTTTGTTCTTGTGCCCTGAACAGCAGACAGACAAGCTGTGTTCACACTGCAGGTAAATGGGTTTACACACATTCAAAGATTACCTTTTCAGAATAGCATCAGAGCTGTTCAAACCACCTGGGCCCAGCTGAAAGTAGGCGGAGTAGATGGGTGTAGCTATTTTGGTCTCCAGACTCTCTTCAGAAGCATCCTTCTTGTCCCATGCAGTCTAATTGACCCAAGTTTTAATTATTTCAGACTTCCTTCCACTTCCATTGTTTATTTAAGTGTTTTACATTTATTTCTAGGTGGAGTGATTCACCCCATTCTATGAGTGCTTAACACAGCAGCTTGGCACAAGAAAGGCTAGCAACGAAGCTTAAGGATGGCTGAGGTTACCAATGTCTCTGCTACCAGCAGTCATGATAAATCCAACTCTTACGTGTGTCTAATATCCTTAACTAAGTTTTGGAGCCAGTACTTTCCCCCCTCCCCATACATATCTGATAAAGTCTTTCTTAGCAATCAACAAGGTTATTATGGTCAAACAGGCTGTTTTCCATCATCTTATAAAGAAACAAGAGGGTTTCTTTGGCCTTTTTTTTTAAAAAAAAACCCCTGCTCATATTTGGGGTGATTATCTAACTAGTTGCTTGGGCTATGTTATCCTGCTGTATAAATACTCAGAAAATAGGCGATTCATTTCTTCTCAGAGGGTCTTTGCAGCCTGCCTTCATTATCTTAAGTTCCATTTTTTAGATGTTAACACGATTGTTCAAATTTTCAATTTATATCAACATTGCACTTTCAAAGAAGATACCCGGTTACATTTAGGAAACACAGATATCTGCAAAACTCCGTCATTATCCTCCTTTTAACCTCTTCTTTGTCAAGATACTTTCCAGTACTCTTCAGTACTTAGGCTGCTCAGCTACCAAAACTAATCCTTCACCTTAAAGGTCCTCTTCATTCTGTGTCATGTAAGCATTTTTTCTTATATTTAGATTGTGTGCTAGATAGAACAGTGATTCTTTTTCTCTCTGTGTTTGAATAGCACATAAATACATACTGCAGTCCTAGATTTGATATATAAATGCCCACCTACTGTAGGCATACAAATATTTCTGTATGCATGCAAGGTAACATGTAATGTTGGACACAAATCAAAATGGAACAGCTTATGGGTAAGAATTCTGAATTTAAGAGGTGTTAAATCTCAAGATTGTGTACATTAGAGGAGTAATATGAAGGAATGAATTTAGAACTACAACCTGACAGAGCCAGAAAGCAAAAGGTTTTTAAGAAAAAAGCTCCTGAAAGTTCCAGACATAAAAACAAACCTTACAACACCACAATACAGTATTTTAGCTGAGATAAACCATCAGTCTTAAAAAAATAAAATATTTCTTATTTTGGTGCCCCAAAACAGTTAATCATTACTGCTTCAGGAAAGCCACCTGAATTAGAAACATTACAAAGAGAAAAACAGACTTGCAGGCCTCTCCGAAGAGAAGGGGAAAATTACTATGTGGACTTCAGAATAATGCTAATCACATTTTCACTACCCAGAGCCATTATTTAGCCATCTTCACAATCTTTTCTCACATGAAAGAGAGCAAATGGCTCATATTTTATATCTGGAATTTAACTGAACAGACAGCTAAAGGCATGTCACCCTTTTCCAAAGTGCTAAACAATCAAGAATTCACACAAAAGTCAATATAAAATTGTCACTATTTTGAAACGTATTTTCTTTGCCTACATACCTAAATATAGACTTAAATATATAATGTATCTTATAAAATTTTGGCCTTATATCATAGACAATCTTACTTTAATCACAGGAGGAAAAAACTATTGCCAAAACTAACCAGTTGCCTGCATTTCAGAATCCTACAAAGCATGTAAGCCTGAAAAACAAATGTCACTGCTGAGACACCCATAGAAATATTCTGTGCAGAGAGAGAGAAAATTTTGATTAAAACATTGATATTATGATTAGACAGTTAAATTGTACTTCATGTACCGAAGACAGACCTGTTTTGGAACAGAGAAATAGCTTTTAAAATTAAAATAGAATGTTTACTACACCCCTGAATTTTTAAAAATTAATTGATTCCCTAGCTTCCCCAATCCCACCCCATGAAATTCAATGCTAGCTAGGAATTAGGCATGCAAGAGAGGGTGTACTGTATTAGCTACTTTGCCTTCTCTTGTTAGGGTGTCTTGCAATTCATAATTCTCTACACTCGAGCAATATGCATTTTGGTTTCTCCCAGCAGAGCCATTAAATACTTTTTAGTGTTGGTTCAGGATTAGTGTGAACTCAGACTTCACAGATATATAGAAACCTGTCTGGAGGGGAAAGTAGAGGGTAAGTCAGAGGTCAATACCCACAGGTGACAGACTCACAGGCAGCCTGTGCAGCAGCTGAGCAGCATGTAGCCTACAGTCAAAACTACCAGATGTATGGTCTAAAAGTTGAGAATTTTTTTTATGAGGCTGCAGCCCTTGAGTTTCCATAAACTATAAGAATTCCTGGGATTGGCATTATATGTAACAATTATCAGTCTGAAATATATCAAACAAAAAAACCCAACCTTCTAAGCTGTGGCTGATTTTCAACCCATTGTAGCAATAACCTAAGCAAATCTGCTTGTTACTAAACCAAAAGAGAGAGTCTTTTTTTCTAGGTTGGATTGAAGTTTGTGTGTGAAACAAAATGGTAGCACTACTGCTACTAGAGTTGAAAAAAACCATAAATTCAGAAAGTAATTAAAGAATAAAAAACTAAAAAAAGTAATCTTCAATATTAAAAGCCACTCAAAGTAATTAAGATTTTAAAAACCCCTCATTGTATATGTACAGCAATAAAGCTGTAGGCTTCTGTCTCCTATATGAAATAGGAAAATATTTTCACTTCAGAACAGGTACAGTCCTCATACCTGGAGTTGCAAGACTGTGTCTACATTAGCATTTCTAAATTTTCCATTTATATTTTTATTAATAGA
>JANIJG010005708.1:0-27235 GCA_024611175.1 Megaceryle torquata
CAACCAGAAAGCTGCATCCGCCCTTGTTGTTACCGTAACATTCAACTACAAAAGCAATCTACAAATGTTGCTTTCCTTCCTCACTTCTGGACCACTTCTTTTCCCCCCCCCCTCCTCCCCGCCCCAGCTTTCAGGCTTTGGTCCTTAGTTGTAATAAACCCTAGATTGTGGACCACTGCTTTAGCTTCCCTTGCCCAAAGCACACATGGCTCAGTGGTCACAAAGAGCCAAGGAGCCCAGCCTGGATGGGCTGCAGTCAGTGTTCAAGTGCCCAGCATGAAGTACTGCAACCCCAGCATTACAAGCATCAAGAAACTGATGCAAGATCCTCTCACTTGATATTTTCCTCCATTATATGCCAGATCTTATCAGACATACCCTTTCTCTAGTCGTGTGAACCCAAGGTTGTGTTGTCTCAGGTATTTTTTTCTTTAGTACTGAATCAAGTTTTTAGAATTATTTCTCCTTTCTACATTTTATTATTCTGTTGTTTTCACATGCTAGCTGAAAATAGAATTAACTTTCTGGTTTGCTTTCTCAGTGAAGCAAATTGAATTCATCCCCTCCACCACAAATTAATACAGTATTGCTAGAAAAAACATTTTTACTTATAGTTGGAAAACCTGTAATGCACCTCATGTCACTAGTCCATACATGAATAATTCAGATTCAATTACTCCATGACAGAGTCACCATAAAACTGAAAAAAATTAATAGGTTATTTATTAGTGTGAGTGAAGATAGCCCCCTATATTCAGCATCCAAAATAATGTAGTAGGTAAAATAGGAATAAGTGATTTTAGGGAAAACAGGAGAACAGGCAAAGGATGTTGTTTTCTTTCATTGTTCTGTGTTCCTGGCATTAAAACTGAACAAAGTTGAAGCATGGAGGAATAGACTTATTTTACCTGCAGAGTAGCAATTTGAATTGACCATCACCCACAAAAGAAGAAAAAATTCTTAAAGATAACACATTTCCTAAAACTGTGACAAAACAAACTACAGGCAGTTTTGCAAATGAGAGTATCATTCCTAAGAGAAGGATCTGCAAAAGGTCTGCCGATCCTCAAGAGAAGCTGAAAGGAGACCACAGTACATCAGGCGACCTCAAACAGACATTACCTTCTATTAAAACTGCTGAAAAAAAATAAATCTGCACAAAATGGCTTGGATCTAAGCACATACATTTTAGTCTTCACCAAAGGAGGAAGGGAAGTTTGATTTCCCTTCAAGGGAGAAACCAAGTTAATACACCAGTCATTAGAAAATAGGCAGTCAGTTTGCAGCAAAGTTGCAAAATCTACTAAGTACTTTATAAATGGGCTCAAAACCTTATTTTAGATGAAATTTGATTTTCACTTGCATAGTAGAAACATGCAAGCTTAAACCATTTAAACACTAGACACTGGGGAGATGAAATGAAAGGTCAGAACTTTTTTGAAGTGCAAAAGATAAATTGCATTATTATATAATTTAAGTTTTAAGAAAGAGCTAAGTCTTAGCACAGATACAGGAAAAAGACAAGACAGCAACAAATTTATATCTTTTAATGATAAGCATATTATTCCACTATCAAATTACAGATATGGTAATTACTTGTAACCATACAATGCTGAATATTTAAGGAACTGGCATTTACCTCA
The DNA here is from genome assembly GCA_024611175.1 of Megaceryle torquata. Classification (NCBI taxonomy): domain Eukaryota; kingdom Metazoa; phylum Chordata; class Aves; order Coraciiformes; family Cerylidae; genus Megaceryle; species Megaceryle torquata. The sequence continues at coordinate 1,644 of JANIJG010005708.1, forward strand.
TTTACCTGTTTGGAAAGACTTGAATTTCAATATATATTTTTAACATACATATTTGTGGTTTTTTCACAAACCAAATAGACATAGACTTTCTTTAATTTTGATAAAGGTTTGATTCTAACCACCTTGCCACAGGAAAGGAAAAGATCACCCTACCCCCAGCAACAGAAAAATTTTAGCTAAGTCTTTTGTTCCTCTCAGCAGAAACAGTTTTTGCATGTTTGGACTGAAGTACCTGTTACTACTACTGACACAGTTTGCCAAGAGGAATGTACAGATAACCTTTAGTTTGAGGATTAAACTCCGCAAGAGAATATTTACAGGTAGATTTTATTTATTTTTTTAATTACAGATCATAATCCAGCATATTTTACTTTTCCAGTATTGAGTTCTTCAGTGAAAACTCAGTATTTGTGTATTAGGATATTCCCTTTCAATTTTAAATTCAGTTATTTCTAAACTTTATCAGCTTAGACTGGCACAAAAGCTTTGAATCAAATGTTCAGTAATTGGATCTGAAAAAGTATTTGCTAAATAGTGAAATCTTTATTAAAATGAAAGGAGCAAATTAACTTTTTGGAAAGGAATATATGACACAAGTGTTCTGTATGAATAACCTAAAATATGTATTGAAATTATTCAAATTCTAGCGAATTTTTTAAAACTAGTAGTATGCAGTCATAGTGGCATGGAACCTTACTGGGGTTTAGCTTTCAACATATTGTTAGTGAACTGCATCCAAATATCCTAAAAGGAACTGTCTGTAAGAAAACAGGGGTTAGTGTGAATTGGTGATTCATTCTGGAAAAAAAAACAAACCAAACCAAACCATTTGCAAATGAAAAAAAAAGTTCAATAAAAGCAATGCTTGCACCATTGCCAAGATTACTCAAAATTATTCAGACTTTGTTTTCTATGAGGTGATTTTGGTAGTGGTGATAAATTCAACTGAAATGTGATGTATGCAAACTAGAATTAAATGAAGTAGATTACCTGCAAATTGGAATACATCTTATTTGTTATTTCCTTGCATGCAAAAGCAAAGATAACACTTTAAAAGGCATAGATAACATTACAATTTATTAGTGCAGCACAATCATGACCTGAGTATAAAGCAATTACATAGCTGCAAAAAAGCCTCCATAATTATCCTTTATAGTTTAAGTTCCTTCATAACTGTACTCCAGAATCTTAGCTTCAGCAACACCAAAGTCTCTAGTCCATATGCTTGGAAACAATAACCTTCAAAGGGTTTGGTTAGGTTTACAATGATACCTGGGGAGGGCTGCGCACAAACTGACATAGCTATTCAGAGGTGTGAACTGATCCTGTTTGTCAAAACAGGTGCTAATGAAAAAACAAAATTATAACAATTTAAAAGTCAGTGTTAATTGTTTCACTGCTGAAAATTACAGAAGAAAAATGGCACTGGTGAATCTGTTGTTATTAAATGCAGCAGCAAGGAAAGACATGGTGGATGAAAAGGGCAGTATGAGACTTCTCTGAAAAGCTCATGGAGGTGGGAATGAGCTACAAATAATTTCTTATCTAGGATTTAGAGTAATATCTGTCTTATTCCAAGGCAGATGTGACAGTAACAGACATAAATTTATGGAACTGCCTCTTAGCTGTGGCATAATAGGACCAAAGAAATCAATGAAAGTCCTGAAGGAAAAGAATTCTCTTAATTCTTATTTTCCATACACTTATAAAATTATGCCTGTACTGACTCCCAAGGCTTAGAGCCCAGACATTCTCCAATCAGGGCGCAAATGAAGCAACAAGGTGCTGGTCTTGCCCCTGATCTCCACCAAGTTAAATCCTGTTGCATTTCATTATTTCAAGCCTAGGAGCATTTAACACATCTTGTTCTCCTTTTGCTTTTCTCCTGCTGTTTGCCCACTCTGAGAGCAGCTAATTCTGATGCAGCACAGCTGTCTCTGCTCCCAAACCTGGAGGAAAGGTGGGGCTAAGCTGGGCCCCCCTTGACCCCCCCAGGGCAGCATCCAGGTAGCAAGCACAAACTACAGGCTGGAGACTATCAAAGAAAATTTCTCATCCTTCCCCTGTACATCAGTGCCTGAGCAGCCTATGGATAACAGAAGCTTAATTTGTAGAATTTGGGATTCTTTCTAAAATGTAGCCTTTCGGTTTTGTCAGTATGTTAATTTTTATTTTGAAATACCTCTATTATACTGCAAGTTCTCAACTACTCCACAATAAAATTCATGACCAGGTGTTATTAACTTTCAAATATCCCACTCATTTAAATAAGGTGCTGTTTTCTTCTTTATAATACACCAAGCACAATATTATATAATTTCACAAAATTTGTTTTAGATATTTAAAAGTGATTACATTTCTTTGTTTGGGAAAGCAATTTGTGCAGGAGATTCATCCTATAAGCAATATTCTTAGCTGAGATTACTCAGTCCCTTTCAAACAATGTGTGGTAAATTGCTTATTACAGTCAATTATACCATACAATATGAAGCAGTTTTATTCTACACAATTCTTTCAACCATAAGAAATTACTAGTAAATGCTAACAAACAACAAAACTTATAAAGACTTTTTAAAAGTAACAACATACCTTGAACAAAATTGATAAATCTTAGAGATTCCCTAAAACCAAAACCATTCTGGCACCTGTGCAACTGCAGTACAAGTCTTTATGTTAAAGCAACGATTAAAGCAGTACACTGAAAAAATCCAACCTACTACTACAATGTCCCTGCCTCTTTGCAGGGCAAAGAGAAAACAGATGGTGTCTTTTCTAGCAATAAGCTAGGTAATCCGTATTCCCTTCTAGTGATACTACCCTTTTACTTCCTGTGTTTCCTTTTATCTAGCATGTTAGCTGTGATATCATTCTGGTTTTACCACCATTTCTCCAGACAGTTAATCACTAATGCTTAGCTTACTTCTTTCTGAATTAAATACAAAATTAGATGGTTTAACATGTCTTGTGCAACTCTGCACTACATCACTGCTGGGAGTTTTCTGAAGAGCATATGAGCAGTGTATCTTATTAGTTTTAGCCTCACACATCAAAATGAAAGCTTTAAAGAAAGTCTTTGGAAGATTTTTACCATTGTAAATGTAAATGAAGAAGAATGGGCTAATCAATCAAGTTCAGTAAATTACTAATAGACCAACAATAATGAATCAAACAAATGTCTATGGTAATTGATTCTGCCAACTGCCTTTTCATTAATAAGAGGTCATACTTCTACAGTTTGTCAATAAGTATATGCAATACAGAGACTTCAAAAAAGAGCAACCACTGTTTCTAACAAGCAGATCCCTGTAATGATTGCTTATTTGCTTAAACATTCTGATAAAACACCCCATCACTGATAAAGGAATAATACCACTTCATTTCACTGGCTCTCTTACCTGCCCTGGCTAACATTAAGCTGCACTGAGATGTCAGGGCAGGAACAGTCTGTGGTGGTCTCTGGAGTCTGCTCTGGTCATTACCACCCATGAGGCTGGCTGATTCTCAAGAAAAACAGAACATGCAGAAGAGTGAGGAGGAGGAGGAGCAGGACTGACATATGCCTACGTCTCAGCCCAACCTGGAGTCAGGGCACACACTTAAACCCAATCAGGGAAGTACTTCTGGGTGCCAGAGTCTAGCTGCCTGGAGTTGAGTGATGTGAATTTACTCACTGCTTTTCTTACTGAGCTTTTGAAAATATTAGATAGATAGTATTTTAAAACCTTCCTAAGATCAAAAACTTCCAAAATACTTGCAAAGTGACCTTGCAAGTTTACAGACCAAATTTCATGTACTCGATTTGTTTGTATTTACAAGTGTGACAAAGATATACTTCAGTCTTCAGAAATACTTCAATGTATTTTACTGCAGTCTGGAACTATACAATGTTACCTTAATCATCAACATCTATTTAAGAACTATTTCAAAATAAGCACTCAAAAATGTAGATTTCAATGTGCTGACTAAAGCTAAAGCAAACCTCTAAGCAAAAAAACCAACCAAACCTTTGTTATTGATAGAGAGCACTCAGCTCCAGGTTTCAGTAGCATACTAAACAGATTACTGGAATCACAACCAACCAAATTCACAACTGGTGTCAATTTAACTTTCAGAATTTTATGGAAGATGGAAACTGCTATTATTTTTCAAAGAGGTATAGTTCATAAATGAGTTGTCACAAATACTTTTTCCTCAGCATTCTCTTCCCTAGGTTCTGTTAGCTATTTCACAGAAGTGTATGTGTAACAAAAATGCCTTCTAATTACAGTCCTACACCCCAAAAAGCCTCGATGTGTGATACATATATAGATCCCATCAAAGGGGATGGACATACTTTCACCTCCTTCGCATTTAAGTAACAGAGCTACAATAGCAGATGCTCTCTTTCGAGGCTGTGTTTCATACGTAAGATTGATACATAAACTGCTTTAAGATCAAATAATACCTACTGTTCAGCCAGATCAATTTTCCAATATAATTCACCTTTAGTTTCACAATTAATGCAGTAAATGTTGCCTGGGATGTCACTGCCTCTTCAAAAATGCTCACAGAATACACAGGTTCAAAATCAATACAAATGCTTTTCCAACAATGTGAGCTGCTTGGCTATGTCCAGAACAAGTAGCGTGGGCCAACTGGAAGCAGACAGGTAAGGAATAAACAGCTGTCAAAGAAGATCTACTGTCCATCTTTCAGACATGTCCACAACAAATCTTGCCTCTCCATCTGATAAAGCTGAGAAACCATATGAAGCACTACTAGAGAAATAATACTTTCATTCGCAGATTCTTGTTGCTGAAACTATTTTTAAACTTCAATGGGTTAGAAAGATTCTTTTGAACAAACAGGAAAAAAAAAAAAAAAGAGCAGTTTCTCAAATATTTACATGATAGATTCCTAACATAAATGGGTTGATTTATCCTAGTGGATTCAGAAAAGAAAAAAGAGTTATAATTAAGAAGAATCCAGAATCCTTGAAATAAGTGATACCTCTGTGGAGTTCTGAGAGAGAGAACAGCCAGTCTGGAAAACACCCTTTAAAAAAACTAAAATAAGAGGGAGAATTGCCACTTCTGTCAAGCAAATCACATTGTCAACATGTATAAGCAATTACGATAAAGTACATCCAGAGGACAAAAGATTCCTTTTGCCACCCTGTCAGCAGCAAAACAGACAGATCATCGTATTTTTGTATATTTAGAAAAAGGATGAAAGACCACAATTTTAATAGCTAACATTTATTGTATGTCTTTAGACCTCTCCACTAGAAAAAAAAAAAAAAAAAAGGCCAACAAAACAAAAAAACAAACCAACCAAGCAAACAAAACCCAACATCAAACCAAAACCTCACACTATTTTTTTCTATTATCAGGGTGGAGAAAACCCTACCACCAGATGTAAACTTCATGTCTTGCATATAGCTTTATGCTCTAATTGTAATCTACTCTGATAATTTCTGAAAGGCACTGCATTGTAAGTTAGTAAACCTGTTTGATTTTTCATTCTCAAACAACTGGCATAAACATACAGCTATTCCACCTGAAGACAAAGTAGAATTTTATTTAAATCAAAATCAAGATCTCAAATGGAAGAAATTATTAGTTAAACTATGAATGCACTTATAATCATGTATAACTTCAGTGTCTAAAAACATAGATTAATTTTTCCCTAAGTATAAACACAAATTTTAGATGCTGTAAACAGGAACAAAGTCACCTCTTTAAACTAAGACAGGAAGGGGAGTTTGGGGAGAGAGACTGTTTTAAATGCAATTTAAAAGATTTGTATTTTTGTACACTGCATATGAGAATTCCAAAAGCAGCTCATTCACTTTAAGTGATCAGAATGAGGTTTTAAAAAACCCTGCCTATTTCTTTAAGAATTTAGTAGTAAGTATATCATTTAACCACAACTCAGTGAACATTTATTATTCTGATATAAGGTGTTTATATTTCACCTACAGAAATATCGAATTTTTGAGATCTGAAGATATTTATTTGCTGCTGTATGTGCACTAAATTGGTTTCAGTCCCAGAGGTACTCAATACTACTGTATTGTCCATTATACATTTGTGATTGGATTCATTATTTAAGATTCTGCCAGGTATTTGCCATTGTTACTTCAGGAATACTAATTTAGTAACACGCCCTTATTCAGTATTAGCTTAAATGGTCATATTTAAGAGCTGCAACATTTGAGTGATATGGCTGTTGGAACATAATATTAGATCCAAAGAAATTAGGAAGAAGGAAAAAACCATAAACAACTAATCTGTCATTTTATGGCTATTCCCCAGTGCAGTGTTTACAAGGTGCCTGCTCTAACAAACTTAAATTTTCTAACTTAGCTCCTGAGAGCCATACCCACAGCCCTAGGGGCTCACAGGCTGCTCCAGTTGCTACTGTCCTCCTTTGCCATCCTCTTAGATGGCTTATGCACATTTGGTTTGCTGGGGATTATCACTCCTACTTTCAGCTTTTTTTTCTACGTAATTGCTTCCAAGTTTCTGTAAGTATGTTATCCATCTTCCAAATTCTCCTCATAAGATCTAATTTGGCTGCATTTTCTTGAAGCTGAAGCTCACTGTGGTACTTCTGCCAGTGTTTCTAATCTCTCTGTAGGCCTTGTATATTTTTTTTTTTTTTTAATTTTACAAGTATTTCTATCCCCTCACAATTTAGTATCGCATGTTAATTTATTAGCATGTTGTTAACACTCTCTCCCAGATCATTAATAAAGATGTTAAAAATGACTGGTTCTAGCAGCGATCCCTGTGGTACCCTCAAGACTCCCTTTGTTTGTAATCTTTCAGCCAGCTTTTAATCCACATGACAGTGCTCTTATCCAAGACAATTTAAATTAATTTTGTAAGTAAGGTTTCACAAGGCAACAGCCAACCTTTTGCAAAAATACAAAATCACTACATTTATTCATTCCCATCCCTCACCCCCTACCCCGAATATTGTACATTTTGGTATCAATTAAAATAGTAAGCTTTATTTGCCAAGTTCAATGACAACCACATCCTATGTATTTGTTGAATCAAATCCTTTAGATCTTGTGTAGATATTTTTATACTAAAGATGCTTTCTTCCGAGTATTTTAGATTTCCACTGTAGCTTGTTGTATTTTAGAACTGATAAGTGATGTTGTAGTATGATGACTAAGAAGTGGTAAGGAATATAGCCTTATCCTCTATGCAGAAAGTAAAAATAGGTTTATCTATACATTAATCTGTATGCCTAGTGGTAGGATTTCAGTATACATTCCGAGTAGTAGAATACTATAGTTTTACAGAAATATGGTAAAGACCAAATCAGTCTGTTTCCAAGGTAAATGAGATCCAAGTTTCACTACAGAAATCTTACAGGTAAACATCAAAAGTCATAATCTGTATCAACTGTTTAGTAAATGGTAAAGAGCATGTGAACTCTATGCATACATAAAGGCATTTTCAAGTTATTTCATTTCCAGCTTTTTATTAATAGCTACTTTACAAGATTTTAACTTACTGCCTAATAAGTGCTTTTTCGTCAATTTTCCTTGTTAAGAGTCCTGATTGAAATTGATTTCAGTATCCCTGGCAACTGTTCTCTCATATTTCATAGAATGGTTTGAGTTGGAAGAGACCTTACTGATCATCTAGTTCCAACCCCACTGCCATGCGCAGGGACTTCTCTGACTAGACCAGGTTGCTCAAAGCCCCATCCAGCCTGGCCCTGAACACTTCCAATGATCAGACATCCACAACTTTCCTAGGCAGCCGGTTTCAGTGTCTCACCAGTCTCATAGCGAAGAACGTCTTCCTTACATCTAATCTAAATCACTTCAGTTTAAAGCTATTACCCCTTGTCCTATCACTACATGCCCTTCTAAAAAGTCCCTCCCCAGCTTTCTCACAAACCTCCTTTAGGTACTGGGAGGCTGCTATAAGGTTTCCCTGGAGCCTCCTCCAGGCTGAACCACCCCAATGCTCAACCTGTCCTCATGGGAGAAGTGCTCCAGCCCCCTGATCATCTTCGTGGTCTCCTCTAGACTCAATTCAACAGGTCTATGTCCTTTTCATGTTAGGGACATAATACTCCAGGTGGGGTCTCACAACGGCAGAGGGCAAGAATCACTTCTCCTCAACCTGCTAGATACAGGCCTAGGATTTTGTGTGTGTCTTAACACATAGCTATAATATGAATCTCTAGATTATTAGCTTACTTCATATTATTGTCATGTTTATAAAATACTCCTCTTCATCTAAAAAAAACAGAGATAAGTGTGTCAATTTATCCACACCTCTTCAGGAATTTTAGAATAAGAATTCTAATTCTCATGTTCACTGGACTCCTTATTTCTAAAAATCTTCCAACATAAATTCCTAAACCTTGATGTCCTTATCACATGATGCAAAATCACTTTAAATTTTGACGAATGCAAATAGATAGCATTCAAGTAGTTCCAAACTCTTTCATTTTAGATTTATAAAGGCTTCTAAGAACAGCTAAAAGAAACTGGTCTAAAACCCCATTTTACAATGATAGGCTATATAATATTAATAACATTCACCTTAATAAAGTGAAGGACAAATGTTATCTCAATACCCATAAGAATCTCCCTGTAAGAATTATGACAAAATGACAAACATGAAACATGCTGCTTTTAATTAAAAGGAAATGTGTTTTCCTTCTCTAGAAGGAAGTAGACAGTGGGTTTTTCAGTGCTGCATAGTACTGTGGAAGTTGCATAGTACTGTGGAAGTTGAGAGCTATGAGCAGACATAATAAGGAAAAGTTTAGTTCTTTGCTATTGGAGTCAACACACACTATGGAGAAATAACTAAACTCTTCTTTACAAAGCGCTTCCATGTAGTCATCAGCACACTCAGTAGCTCACTATGGAGGAATCATATATTTCTTGGAAAGTTTGTCTCAGAACCTGGAGATTTCAAGCTTAATCCTCATTTAATTTCGTGAGGTGCCTTTGCTGCATATTTTCTTGAAGAGGCATGAGCATTCTTAAACAGAGATGCCACTTATTTGTAATAACCTTTTTTAAAAATATCTACTAGAGGTCTTTTCAATTATTACCGGCTTACAATTTGCTGTCTCTAAAGATATCTGTTTAAGAAAGGGGGAAGAAATGGTTTTATAACTTCTGCTTATCTGTGAGCTTCTGCTGGACAAAGAGCACCACTGTATTGACGGTAAGCACCTGATCTGCAGATCATTTCTTCCATTTTCAGGTGAAGTGGATGAAGAGAAACATTTCCATTATTGCAAAAATGTACAGTTCAAATACATTTGCAATTGTAGTGTTTTTTTTGTTCCTGTAATTAGCAATTTTACTTTGTGCTTTTATACCATCAGTTATACCTATTCACAGTTGTATATACTTTTCCTTTTATGTAGCCCTATCTACTTTTCAGTGGTCTATGGAATCCAATTTTATTCTTTCTTTCCTGCTCCCTCCACTCCCTCTTTCTCCTGCAGTGCTTTCCCATAGCCTATTCCAAGGGTACATTGCTAGATAGTGTCAAGTCCTTTTCAGTCCTTGTGATCTTGTGCAAATGCAGGCAGTTTAAATGGGAAGATAAAATTGGAACAGAATAGATTACATCAGCAGCAGGGGAGTAGCGGCATGATGCCAAAGGAATGGCAATCCTCCTGGTCTTGTTCTTTACAGATCTGCTGGGCCTGATGGCTTTGCTACACCTGAAAGAAGGAAGTTGTGTGGGCTGAGAGGTGAGAAGAACAGGATATTCTAGAGCTTGAGATTATTCTTCTCCATGACTACAGCCAGGGGTGTCTTTTCCACTCACTGAAATGGAGGACACAAGTAGTCATCCCTTGTTCTCCAGCATTTAATTCTGATGAATTAGAAACTGATATGCAGGCATATCCTTACCTCTAATGAAATCAAGTAGTTCAAAGTCCTTGCTTTCAGAAGTTTCTTTCACAGGTTATCCTGTGTAAAATGGATATTCTTGTACAAATCTTAAAAGGAAAAATTATATGATCGAATGTATTATCTGTTGCTCACACTCAATCAGCATTTTTATATAGGTCTCAAATTCAAATTTCAGGGATATTTCTTGAGTAATTTATGGAGGTACAAGTTCCTTAAATCAGCCTTTGGGGACATCTATCTTCCCAATTTCATCACTTCAAGTGAATATAATACTAGCATCCCCAGGTAAAAGTCATGATGCAATTCTATCAGGAAGTTTCTGTACTTTGCAGTGTGGGTGAGAGAGCTAATTTCGTCCTTAGATTCAGAGGCTTCATTAACAGTCTTAACACATTCACTGCAGCTTTCCAAATCCTTTCAGGCTTTAACACTTAAGCTACGGAGAACAAAATTAATAAAAGTTCATATACAGAAAATGCTATCTGTTGTCTTTGGTTAGAGAAATCTTTAACATAATGCTAAATACAACAATATCATTCTACAGAAATTAAATATGAGAAATTAATTATAGCTAGGAAAGGCTGTAAACCATTATTTTGGACAATTTATCCTGATACAAAAATATGTGAAACTCTGAATTGAGATGCAGAAAGAGAGTGGAAATTAGGTGTCAATTATATGCAGGCATATGAACATCAGCATAACACATTATACCACTTTACTATTATGAGTTCTTATTCTGAGAATTTCATCATGTGACAATTTATTGAGCATAGAATTCATAAAAATAGGTGAAAATACCTTTTCTTCCCTCAAGATGGGTACTTTTTCAAGCTTAAACCTTACTTCATTGTTTGAAACATTTTAAGCTGTTTAAAAGGAAATATTCTTAAACTCTCAATAATATTATTCTAGTATACGTCACAGGATGAGAGAAAAAAATTTAGTCCTTCATACAGGTCATACAAAGCTTCTGAACACAAGAATATTTTCATCAATTAATACGTGTTGCTTAGGAAAACTTGTCTACTCATCATAATTTTCTTCTTAAAAGGTGTCTGTGACAGCGAATTATGATACAGATAACCAAACGCCTACATGCTGTTGTTTGGAAGCCATGAAAATTAAAATTCTGCATCTAAATTATACAGAATCAAGATACATTTCAAATTAATGTGAAAAGTTAGTTATCCTTACAACTTCTGTAAAAAAGGGAAGCTTTACCGTTATCTTGGTATTACTTGCTGATTCATTTCTATTCCTTTTTATGCTCCCTAAGTCTAACCCGAAGTCTGCTTCTTTTTGATTTTGACTTTGTGATTGAAATAATATATGAAATTTTAAATTGTAGAACAACTTCATTCTAGGTAGAAATGCTTCACATTACTTGCAACAGCTGGAAAATACTTAGCATACAACTTTCTTTTCTGCAGCAGAGAGCGATGGTTTGAACACAATTTGTGGAAATCTTTCTTTCCACATGCAATAATCTGGAAGGTTATCTCTCAACAGCAACTCCTGTTGTTTTCAGACTTTCAGGAGGCCTTTTATAGAACAAAGGGACCCAAACTGGCTGAAGAACTGAGGCCCTTAACCAGACCACAACACACAAAATTCTATTAGATTATTTGTTTTCATATTTAAAATCACATATTTAAACTTTTCTAGAAGCTCCCACATTTTTTCTTGGGTGCAGCACAATCCAAAAGCAATTCAACACAAAAGGTAATTTTATTTCAGAAACTAAAGGCCCTTACTTACAGTGAGGCATGTCTACTCATACAGTTATTTGCCAGTGCATTGAGAAAGGACAAAATTGACCCTTTACAAACTACAAATATTCTGTGGAAAAATAAATTTAGAAGATAACATAAAGCAACAAAAAGAAGGCACAAAGACTGGCAAGTTCAGATTCCTTTTTGTTAAGCACAGACAGAGAGGAGAGAAGGGAGGCAAAAGAAACTGAGATTCATTTTTCATGACATTAAAAACTAAACCTGTCTTGCATGAAACTTGCACAGGAGAAATGGAAATGCTTCATTTTCCTGCTAGTCTTACGGATTTTTGAATCGGTAAATTTTCATTACGTATTGGCCTCTAAATTGAAGGAAAATCTATGCTGACCTCTGTCCTGCAAAGATGGAAAAATATTTTCTTGCTCTCTGAGAGCCAGGTATCTGGGAGGACTATCTGTTACATGTGACCTAACAGTGATAGGGATGTACCTGTAGTTCATGTGCAGGATTTTTATTTCACTGATGACAGATTTCAACTCAGGAAACAGGTTCTCATATTCTCTTAATCAGCTAAAAAGGTCTAGATGTTATTTTTGCCTCCTCCTCAGATTTTTCTTTTGTATTATTTTCTTCTTCTCCTCACTAGACAACTGATAGAGATGTTGGTTAGAGCCTGACTAAATTTGCTTTGGATGAAGGTTATTAATTCCATACAACATGACCTTCATTTGAGAAGCTAATCTTTGCTTAAATAGTTTAATATTTTTGAATTAATATAATACAAGACACATGGCTGGAACAGATCTTGCACATCATCTACCATATTCACCGAAACTAAATGCATTGCCAAAATGACAATAAATTGGGAGATAAACATAGAAAAAATATATACAAAAATTTAGTATTCTCTGTTTAGTTTTTTGGTTTCTTAAAATACAGTATCTAATAGTGAGTAAACAAATTTTACAGAAAAAGGAACTTCCCAGGCTGGGATGGATCACTCATCTAGCGAAGAAAAATATGAACATGAATGTAACAATGCCTTTTGTGACTATTTTCTCACTTGTATTTATGGAAAAGAAGAACGTAATAGAAGTTGATAGTCCTCACACTAAAATGATGGAGAACTTAAAGAACAGGTAACTACTATGGCTGGAAAAGCTTCCTGCAAGAAATGTAATCCTTTGATTTTTATTAGTGAATAACAATATTCTGGTTTTTTTCAAGTTTTGAGAAACAATTCTAATTCTGCTTCACATCATACTCTATAAACCTTTTAAACTTTTCCCCACCTCAGCTGGCCTCTGAAAAAGGGAAGGTTAAAATAACTGTAATAAGAAAAGCGAATCATGACTAGTCTATACAGAAAGGCTTTTCTTGCTCTAAAACATTTTGTGGTCAAAAGATTAACTCAAGTCTATGAGCTATGCTGGGTTTAGGTAACTCATTGTACCAAGAACTTAGAGTAAAGCACAAGTACATGGCCAAGTGACAGATTTGCAATGGGATCTTCTGGTTCTTCACAAAGCAAGTGAAGAGTAGTGTCCTTTCAGTATGTTCAGTACAGTAGAGGGTAAACTAATCTGGTTTACTCCATCTTGAAGAGAAAGAGCAGGGGGAAATGTAAATTCACATTAGAGGCTTAAACTTTGTTGTATGATTGCAACAGAATTTGGTTACTGAAAAGACACTCATTTGTAGCCCCAATGTGTTTGAAAGCAGAAACACTGTCTAAATAAGTGCATTCAGAGGTATTTTTCCACCATAAAGGGTAGCTTTAGTCAGACATGGTGGATGGAGTCAGAGTACAGGAAAGCAGAAGTCCACAGATGTTGATATGACCTTGATTAACAGCCTTTTTGGCATGTCATTTAGAAACTGCAAGTTTAACTCAGCAATAATGTTGAAACCTAAATGTGTAGATGCATGGAAAAAAAAAATAGCATGGCTCATGGTGATTTTTCAAAACCAAGAATGTTAAGGAGAAAAGACACTGGTATAGCCACTCTTCAACCTGAAACAGAAGAGAAGATCTATGAAAGCCAAAAGTGAAGACAAGGCAGGTGGAGAAAAGAACTTTTGGGGAGTATTAACCTTCTGGGGCAGAATTATGGAACCAAGTAGCATGGCAAGTTAGGTGTTGCTTAAGGGACACAGACAAACATTTTAAACACACCTGGAGAGCCAAGGACAAAACTAACAACTGCTTAAGATAGGAAGAAATTACAAAAAATAATCACATTATAATCTTCTAAAGAAAACTGGTTAGTGATGTTGTCCCAGTATGACAACAGTTCAAATTCTGATCTCAATTTTAGTATTATTGCTTCTTCCTACCATTAACTTTGATGGGAAAAGGCTGCTGTCCCTTAAGAATTGCAGAGTAAGCACACGTTTAAATCCACAAAACTCATAACTGACTTTGCATTAGTAAAGGTGGGTCCATATGCTCATCTGGATGGCTTGGCACGGACTTCATTCATCTGCCAGATGTTGTTAGACTTCCCAGTCTTCTTGACATTCTTTCCAAGCAGCTTCAATCAAGTTGGACAACTTCCTACCCTTTCCCTTCCTCTCTGGGAGGAGATAACGCATATTTAACAGCTCTTCTCAGAACTGCTGATTCTTTGCCAAAGGTTTAGCAATACTGAGGCAAAAGCAATATTGCTTTCTTTTAGCTGTTGTGAAATGTCTTCTTCACTTTAAAGCTTTTCTAACATGAGTGCAATGAGAATGGTTGCGTTCTCACTGAGCTCTCCGGATCAAAAGAACAAAATGGTCTGAAATGAAAAGCACTACGTAAGCATAAAATATTAGTGAAATTACCTTCAGTGGCTCACTACCTACGAAGACAGATGTTTTACTGAGTTGTCTTTCAGAAGTCTTATTTAACTCTTACAGTGTTTGCAGTAACTAGTGTCAAGCACTTCAATAAGTAATAAAAATATATAGAATCGGTCAATATGTATGGTAACAAATCATAAGAACTTGTAAAGATTTATCTTCTAGTGATGTTGGTACATCAGGAAAACAAGAAGAGAGCAGGAAAATATCTTACCAAGGAATCATGATATTCAGGACACTCCAATCAAATTAACATGACAGAAAGTTAAAATACTGAAGGTTCAACCAATATGGTTAAGATATTTTTTAAGAGATAAGTCTATTCTTACTGTAAATAAAAATGACAGAAAAACTAACATCTAAGAGTAAGACTTTCCAAGAATAAGTAAAGGTTTTCCAGAAAATTGAAAGCAAGCAAATAATACAGATACGACACTGACAGAAGTTTACCTGTACAACAGAAAAAAACCCAACATCATTAAGTGAACTAGTACTGAACAAATCAAAATGCTAACATTGAACAAGAAGTGTGGCCTGACCAGCAGAACACCACACAGGTAGTATTGGGATCAGCTTTGCAGGCAGCAACTCAGGTGGGAAAACTGAATTCCTAGATCACCCATATAGTCCCTTTAAAAGTGGGAGGATGCACCATTGGGGCAGTAGACCAAAACCCACGCTCCTGCTCACTAGATATAGACCTCACAGAAGTGCACCTCACTGTATCATGGTGAAGTGGTAGAGCGAGACTCTCCACCATTAATGTAAAAAGTCATCCCTACCTTAGTCCTGAGCTGACACAGCAGACCATCCCTACCCTTGACTTCAAAACTGAGCTCTTGTCCTAAATTAATAAAGATCACAATTAAGCTACATCAAAGATGAACATACAACAAAGATGAACAGAAGTTGGATAAAACTAACCATTTTGGTGAAACTGTGCTAATAGTTATTTAGAGGAGGATGAACAACCAAAAGGATAGAACTGAACCTGACAAGAGAATGAAAATAAACAAACTTCAAGTAATATCAAGAGGGTTTACTATAATTACCTACCTGAAAAATCCTGTTTTCTATTGTTATTCAAATTTGAGAAATAACAAGAGAAGAGATAATTCAATTTCATTACTACAGCTCTGTAACTATGAAAGAATTATATATGAGGGAACATAAAAATTTAAAAGCAAAGACAACAAGAAACAAAAAAGTCAATTTATCATTTAAATACTAAACAGCTCCTGATAGTGAAGTGATTTCTAAACACCAGTAACTTTCATTACAAACTCAAGTTACTATCTGATGTCTGATTATCATTATTTGTCATTTCTTTAACCCTTGTGTCTATCAGCACATGACAGTGACCCTTTCACTTTCCCAAACTGATGTAAATTAATCTTTGACTTGGTGTTTATCCTCTATATGCTTATTAAAAAAAAAAAAGGCAAGAAAATAGTAATAATAAAAAAAAACAAACAACAACAAACCACCCCAAGAACACACAAAATAAACAAACAAAAACCAACAAAACCCCCCACACACACACACACCAAACCACACACCACAAACAACCAACCTACAACTTTCCATGATCATAAAACTTATTTCTTTGTGGCTACCCTTCATAGTACAAAATATTCAGATGAACCAAAATTTTGATTATGGCAGGGACCAACTTATGACAACTGAAATGTAAACCATAAAAATGTCATAGTAAGCTGGCAGCACAGTATACAGGGGTTATCTGGAAATGATATCAAATAGCAAACAGTTCTGTTGCGAGGAATAAAAATAATGCATGGCATATTCTCAGGCACAAAGACAGTCTGGTACTCAAACATAGCCTACATTTGTTATTAATCACACTGGAATCTTTTCACCCTTCTGTGATTCAGATTTCAATATTTGTAAAGTTGTGCAATCCCCCTCCAGCACAGAATGTGAGTTGTTAAAATAAGTGTCTGCAAAACCTCTAGAAATAGCTTAATGTAAGTAGACATGCCACAATATTTTAGTGTGCAGTATAAAAAAAACCATGTCTAGAAATCCAACAATCCAGTCACGCTCCAGAATCAAGTACTCAGAACCTACATTATTAATCCCAGTTCCCAATATTTCACTAATCAAAATAGCATACTTTTAAAACTAATAATTTCAAGCTACAGCAAACAAGCTAGAAAAATAGGAGGAATGAAGACTGATACAGTGAGAATGGATGTTAACACAAACATAAAAATGAACAGTCCCAGACCCTGGGAACTACAACTGCTGTAACCCTGAGGTGGTGACCACTCATTCAGCATTGTTAACTGGTTGTGCATGATGAATGTTATTACTGTCAGAAATCATTCCACAGTAGAGGTCTTGCCTCTGACACCACTTTTTGCCATTTAAAAACAGTATTTTTGCTAAATTTCTTATAACAGAACCTCAAGTTGCACGCTGGTAAGGACTTTCTTTAAAGATATTTCTAGAAGTGCTTACAAAAAAGCCAACTTCTTAGTCGGATTGTCTTTATAAACAAAAATAAGTAATTTATAGCAGAGAAAGAACAAAGAGGTGTGTGGTTTATGCTCTAGCTTCACAGATTGATAATTTTCTTAGTATCTTAGCTCAGTCTAATTATTCTGGTATTTTTTTTTTTTTCGCACAATGAGAAAAAAGCCTTCCAAATTGTTATACAATTTGTTATACAAATTGTTATACAATTGACAAAAAATTCTGCAACTTTTCATACATTCCCAAGGAGGCCTTCTAGCTACAGCATTTAGACAAGCACAACAATCAAGATAGCATTTGGTGCATCATGTTAAGGAATTCCATTCACCTTTGGTGCATCCTCCCCCTCACACCCACTGAGATACCAACTAAATCAGAAAGGCCTCCACAGGATGGGGCAAGAGGTCACTCAATTTACAACATCTGATGATGAATGTACGAAGGAACATCAGAAAGCTTACGCATTTTCTTCTGTGATGACTAGAGAGTTGTATGACCTTTGTTAGTCAAGAATACCATAGGTCTTTCTGCAGATTACGTACTTGTGAGAAGCCATTTTCAGATCTTTAAAAGTAAAGATACATGTTCTAAAACATACATTCAGAACTCAACTTGAAAGTCGATCTATGAAAATGAATAATTACTTGGCATGTAAGATCAACATCAGAGCATTAACTGCATAAATATGAACGTACAAATGCTTGACTTGAAAACTGCCAAAGCAGCTACTGCCCAAAGTATGAAATAAAGCTACCATCTATCAGTATAACTTTACTATAGTAGTAACTATTTGATGCTAGTGTCTTTTTATTTTAATGAGGAACCCACCAAAGACATATTCATCACAGTATCTGTATCAGTTACATAAAAGGATATTCTTTTCAATCTAATCTAATTTGGGAGTGTAAGTATATGGAATGCAGATGAATTGTCTCTTCAACATAAAAGAATTGCAGCACCTCTCCTCTGGTGTTCTGTGACATGGTTTTTCACACAGCGTTTGACCTAGTTATAACTTTTTATCTCTGCATCCAGATAACAATTAAAATCAGTCATCAGATTTTCTGTTGCCATAAACAGACCAACGAATCTGCCACAGCTAGAACTGCTGGTACACTATACTTAGAGTGATGATAGAAATCCTGTAAATTATACAAAATTATTTTGACCTCTGAAGTGTCATTAGATTACTACTGGAATTATTAACATCCTGGATTTCAATATTTGAGATTTAAAAAGCTTAAGCATATGTTCTGCACCTATAACACCATGGTATACAGTTTCTGGTCTTAATAAATCTAAGCTGTTTCAGAAAGTAAAGATCATACTGCAAACTGCATGAATTTGGTATAGGATCCTTGGCTTCTTAACCATTAACATTTTTATCATCCATAGTGTACCACTAGACTGTTACCACTGTCAGGATGAGTATTGCTTCTGGGTAGCATATCTCTATCAAAATATGTCTTTTTAATGTCTGAACATCCTCTTTGTGTTACTACTAAACCATTTTGAAATACTGCTGTATTTCTGAACAACCCTATTATCACCAGCATTGGTGAGGGTTAGATAACCTTGGTGGTGCTGCAACATTTGTAATTCTTGAGCACATTATGAGCTAATTGATTGTCTTTTGTCAGAGAATACTGTAATGCAATGAGGACTTGATTTTTTTTTTTTTTTTTCTATGAAAAAAAAAGTTGTACTTTGACTGGTATACAGAAACATTCATACCTGGGTCACTGACTGACAAGGGAATTGTAAATTACTCAGTAATAAAAAAATCATAGTAGACATTTATACAGCACTGTACCTCACTATAATGAGTCTAGAGGTCATTATGTATTATTTGTCAAAATAAAATTCCAGTGACAATCATATCTTCCAACATTTTTCATTTTAAAATAATACATGAAGTTGTAAATTTTGAATTGTGTATAAGCTAAGAAGTAACCTAGCATATTACAGTAGCTATTTTAATCACTCTGCAAATAAAACTAAAGATAATAATAAGGAAAAAAAAATATACAAAATTAAACAACATGAAGTAAAATGAAAATTTTGACCAGGAAGCTTTTGTTTCAAATTTCACAAATTATTAGCACAGAGCAAAGAGTTGAATGTATACATGCACAAAAATATGTATTACTTCATGTTTTCAAGCTTATTCTCAGAGACACGTACATAGTCACAGCACTGAGACAGCAAATGACAAGTAATGAGGGGGGAAAAAAATTTTAAAAAAATATCACAGCAATGAAACAAGCCCCCCCAAAATTTGGGGTGTCCTAGCAAATCAAATTGAAATTTTGAAACTGACTTGCTTTTGCTAGTAGAAGCAGTTACAAGATTAAATTTTAGCAACCATCTGACCACAGGAAGTTTATAGAATTGTAGACTAAGTTGGAAGGGACCTTCAAAAGTCATGTGATCCAAACCCATGCCCACAGCAGGGGTGACTGTAGTCATTTGGAAGCCAGACGGCTGCACTTTAAAAAAAAAAACTGAAGTGCAACATTCAGTCCTAAGAACAGCCATTTCTAGCTATTAGAGTATCAAGCACTTATATTAAAAATAGAATTTAAAAAGAAGAAATTTTTCAACATAAACAATTGATGATCTTCAGAGCAATAAAATATATCGTCTCACAAGTAGGGTGTGAAACCAATCAACACTAAGATATCACAGTAAACATGTCACAATAAACTTTACTGAAAGAGCAGGATAAATAAATAAGATACTATACTGTGTAAACTAGAATTTGATGCCAAAATGGCTTCATTTACCTATACAACCTCAGATTTCTTTTCTATGGTATTTAAGATTTAATGGTGCACTACTTTTTAGAAATCTATTTTAAATTTGCATTTATTTTCACCAAAGTTATCAAACCCCATTACATATCTGAACAATAATCAACATACATACTAAATGCATAGGTTCACACTATCTCTGCATCAAAACACACTAAAAACAGGCAGAAAATTTCATCAGTGTTAGAACATCTTATCTTCTTCCTGACATCTTATTTCTGATCCTATTTCAAGGAATAAATACTAAATTTCTTTAAGAAAAGAATGGTCCCAGGCAAGTAAAGTCAACCACCCAATTTCATTTGTGTAAAACTTTAAACCACAGATATTCAGACATATGGTTTGAAGTTTGGTGTCTTGCTAATACTAACATTTGAAATAATTGAATATTTTTGTCTTCACAAAGCAAAATGCAACACAAAACCAAAGCAAATAAGCCAAAGGCCAGATATATGCACAACCCCAGTATCTGCTTTGAAATCTGATCATCCAGCAATCCAGAAAACACTGCATGACTAATAATATTGATTTCAATAATAGTAATTATTACCTTCAATTCAGCAAGAAAGAGATAACATTTTTCAGACTCTTGAGTTTTGCTATAGCTAAAAGACGGTAACATCTGAGAATAATAATGACCAATGAACAATTTATCCAAAGATATTTCATGTTTAGGTGGCATTGCTTTCGGAGAGTCAGTTCCTAAATGTTTAACACACCACATAGCACTGAAGATGATCTAAAGCTTTATGTGTAAGAAGCTATAGTCAACAGCATAAATACACAAGTTGCATAGGGAACAGTTCTACAGTCGCCTTCATATATTCTGAAGACACATTTTGTTTCAGGTAAAAAAAAAATCCAAACAAACAATAAAACACAAACAAAACAACAAAAAAACAGCAGAAAACCCAAACAAATAAACAGAAAACAACGACAAAAACCAACCAACCAAACCCAAACACACAAAAAAACCAAACACCGCCAAATTTCTTCTACAGCCTGACAGTTATTTAGGCAGTAGGAAACAAGTATATATACACGTGCATACACACTCAGATGCATGCCTATTGAAATGAAGAAAATAACTTTATAAACTGCACAGAGTGCAAATTATTAAAGCTATATTTGAGTTTGTTCTTTTCTTTCCTTACTTCTTCAAACAATATATGAAGAAACCTAATAAAACCCTGTAACTTACATCTATTTTCTTACTGTAAATGAAATTAAAATTTTTCACACTGTAATAAAAAAGGATGAGGGATTGTCGTATAATTCTCATGTGAGGTTTCATTCTAAGTGAAAGTCAAACATAGAAGTTTATCAAATTAAAAGGAAAACCTTAGACAAGAAGTCAACGGATTCTAGGAGTCTGTCTTTTCTCCTAAGGATGCTGCTTATCGCACAGACATGCTGCATCTCCTTGAGTCAAAAATAACTGCAGAAACTTGGTAAGAAAGGACAGGTATTCTCACCTCTTCTACTCTATATTTTTCCCTATAACTTATAACAAAATTAATGCGCTGGATAGAAAGGATGCTACTCCTACAATCCAAATATGGAGTTAAGTACAACATCAATATCAGTGTATTCCTAACCTAGGTTAGGAGCTTTCACACATATGCAAGTACTCTACTGCTAGAGCAACTCATTCACGTCTGTGTTTATGTTTTGAATGATTGTACTCTCCTAGCATAATGGAAAAAAATAACGCAAAAAAGTGAAACAAGTTTTAAAATAAAAACCAAAAGAATTTGATGCTTTTGTAAAATCTGGCCCTCCCTAACATCGCAAATGAGTTGTGTGTAAGGAGAAATACTTAACCCGGTTTCCTCTGAGTTATCTATTAATACATTGGTAATTGAACAATTATTTCTAGCTTCTGAAACTCACATTTTTTTTCCCCGTGCATACTCAAATTCATTAGATGCTATTGTCTTAAGAAAACAAATGTCTGCAGTATTTTGTACTCCTGCTACCTGTCACTCAATCTGAAGGAGTATTACAGTAAGACTCACCATCTTATCCTAAACCAGCAGTACGATAAACACTGCAGGTGTAAATAACACGTGTAATATCTACATTACAGTTTTAAATCACTACATAGGATTTTACCTGTATGACTCATAGCACTTAGAGGCAGTTGCATACTTAAAAACAGAGTAATTCTATGCTGAACAACTGTAAGCAAGTTCATATAATAGATCACTAAACAATCAGCATACAGTTAAATGCTAGACACCTTTTTTGGCTTCACCTGCACAGGAATAAAATTGATACTGATAAAAGATTTCTCAAGCAATCTATAAGTAATATAATAAAAAGTAGCAAGAGAAAAAACATAAGATTCATTCAAGAAACATAAGAAGAATCGAAACTCATCTGTCACGCAAGCAGCAAAATAGGTGTCACTTGGGTTTCCTCCAACCCAAGTGCAACAGGTAGATATATAAACTATGTAGCAAATCAGATGGTCAGAAACAGAAAAAAAGATTAGGAAAACCTGATGAAGCTCAAAATTGTACTCCTAATAGAGAAATACTCACAACTTAAAAAAAGAAAGAAAAAAAAAATCTTTTATCAGAGTAAAGAGCTTACACAATAGTAAACCAAATATTTTTTAATTTTTCAAGACAAAAACAAAATAGAGCGCAAACATTTAGGCAAAGACAAAAGTCCTCTTAATACTCTTAAAAATAATAATTCATTCAGCACATATTTAGACAAATTATATTGCATAATACTTTTTACTGATCCATAATATGTATATAACATGCCACTTCATAATCAAGGGAATGTTTCTTCTTCAGAGACTGAAAATTCTGCAAATACAATTCAATTAGAAATGAACCGAAA
This sequence comes from Megaceryle torquata, assembly GCA_024611175.1. Lineage (NCBI taxonomy): Eukaryota > Metazoa > Chordata > Aves > Coraciiformes > Cerylidae > Megaceryle > Megaceryle torquata. The sequence continues at coordinate 24,287 of JANIJG010005708.1, forward strand.
TAAATCTGCTTTACTTTTAAACCTACTTTTTACATCATCACTATAAAGTTAATACTTCTGCATCAGCCTTGCTTTGAACTTATGTGAAAAGCTGTTTCTAAATGCAGATATGAATGAAAGCTTGGTTATTTGAACTGTACAAATCAAAGGATCATCACACCACTCTTCTTTGATAGTCCATACAGAAAATTAACATGCCTTAAACTCTATTGTTGGGTGAGATACTCAGGCTTGGAACATACTTCTGAATAGATTAATTTTCAAAAAAACAATTTAACCAAATCTTACTTATTGTCTTCTCAGAATACTGTTACTGAATGAACCTTGTAGCTCACCATGCAAATTGTGCAATCCACTTTTTAATCTCTCCCTAGCTTCCTATACCTCCTCTTTATCCCTGAAATAAGAATTTTTCATGGTCACCTATGTTCTGAACATCGACTGTACAGGACTTGCTTCTCAAATAACTTTCCATGCTTTTCTTATGTATATCCCAAATGTTACATTTTCTTTACCTATTTTGCCTTAAAAGCATTGTTCTGTTTCTAGAAATATCTTCATTCTCATTTATCAACATTTTCCTTTCCCATTTGCCCCATAGGGTCAATCTCAGAGCTTTTAAAGAAATATTTCCTCTTGACATTGTTACATTGTTATGCACCTCTTCTGTTTCACTTAGAAGGTGTTTGTGACAGGATGGAGTAAATTCTGCTATTATTTTTAATATCACTCAAACCCACAGCATTACTATACTTTTAAAAGGCATTTATCAGTTGTATTAAAATGTGCATTAATGAAAATAAGATGTTGCTCAGCAGCGAAGTACAGAATGAAATACAACACTGATGTGAATCAGATGCATAAATAATTTAATAACATTGGCAACCTATATCTATTTATACTACTTCAGTGAATACTGTACTGCAGAAAAGTATTTGAATGCATTAGGTTTCCATCCTAAACAGCATAAATTAACAAATGCCTTCCTTGAACTAGCATGAGTTTTAAGTAAACATGCAAACTCCACTAAAATTGCTTTATTGGTTCCACTGCAATATAGCACAGAAATATCAGGTTCATATGCCAAGGGATTAAAAATTAATGAAACCCCATGTTATGAAAATATTTAATGACAAAAGCACACCAATAAAATCTCCTGTTTCTATGTACCAGAAAAAATATTTTTAAAAAATTGTGAAGAGAACAGAAGGAACACAAAGATGGAAGAGGTCTAACAGTTAACACTAAGATTTATCCAAGAGATCTGAAGAAATTAAACACCAAACACTTTTCAGAGTGAAATGGTGGTGCTGAAAACCTTACCATTTTAGCACTGTGCCTTGATGCCTTTATTTACAAGTACATAACTATATTGTTAGTTATAAGTTAATACTTTAAATTTCTCTAATAAGAAAAATGCCCCAAACACATCTAATAATACCTGCAGAAAGACATGAATGCCTTTCTTAAATACAGGAGGAGTAAAAAAAAAAAAATTGCTGAATTGGTAGTAACCTGTGGAATACAAAATTGTGACGAAAAGGTAAACAAAAAGAGACAATCCATAATGTTAGATAAAATTTATATTTACACTGGGTGAGGTTTTTTGTTTGGTTGGTTTTGTTTGTGGGTTTTTGTTTTGTTTTTTCCCCTAGAAGGATGTTCTGACTTTTAAGAATTGACACAAGTTTTGATTTAACATGTACTTATAGCTAGCTAATTAAATATTTGTGGTACTCTGTGAGTACTTAAAAAGGACAACACAAGTGAATAATGAATTAATATATCTATTTTGTTGATGCTATTAAAATTCGTATATGAACGTAATTATGTAAAATTCTGGGAGCACGGAAAGGACAAAATTGCATGGTTGAACTTAACCATCTTATATGAACAGGGATGGATGACACTATTAGGATCAAGCCTAATCCAAAACTGTGTCAAAGAGGACTGTTTTCAGCCAAAATAATTCCTCCTTTTATCTCCCAAGAGGCTAACTAGCATATACCGCCCAGCATATAGCCCAATACAGTCATTCACTCAGACTCTTTGGTTTATACTGAGGGGTAGGAAATTCATTCCTCCTTTTACCACTGTCTTTCTCTTTGAAGAACAGAAGGATTTGATAGCAGAACAATAACACTAGACAACTGATAAATCTCTTCCATCTGACCTTACTAAAACTCCAAGGTAGATATATGTAAAGTAACCATTTGAATTTGCTGAACTTCATCCCTCTCTTCTTTAACTATCACTGAGCATAAGGAGGAAGGAAGAACAATAAATGATCTAAAAATAATCCAAACCAATAAACCTTCTTTCAGAACTAAAATTCAAAGAAAGATCCCCTCCACCAAGAGAGAAAAAAATACCAAAAAACCAAATAAACCAAACATACTTTATACCCACAAAATACATAGGTTCATGGCTGATCCTAGAAGCTTTTTTGATAGTTGACTCTTAGGTAAATATAAAAGGAAATAATTGCACAACAGTGTAGAGCATAAGGTGCAATTAAGGATTTATTGGCATTTAATTGTTATTTATCTTGCAACTTGGTCATAAATCACCAGCTACACACAATATGCTGAGCTTAACAGGTTTACATAAAACCTCTGTTTGCATATATATGCATGTATAAATACATATGATCAGAAAAGTAACTATTTTCCCCTTAGTATTAATTAAAACAGAAAACAAAACCACTATTAGAATATAATTTCCAATTTTATTTCAAGAAATATGGAATATATTCTTCCAATTGGCTATTTTGAAAAAGTTATTACCACTTCCATAACTATATGGTTATTTTGTGCTTTCCCTTTCACTGGTGGAGGGTTTTTTTGTGGTGGGGTTTTTGGTTGGTTGTTTTGTTTTGGTTTTTTTTTTGTTTGTTTGTTTGTTTGGTTTGTGGGTTGGTGGTTTTTTTTTTTTTGGGGGGGGGGGGGG
>JANIJG010005708.1:33161-74090 GCA_024611175.1 Megaceryle torquata
TTAAAATAAAAAAAAAAAAAAAAAAAAAAGACAAAACCAAAAACAACCCACACCACCAAAACCCACAAACAAACAACAAAAACACAAACAAAAACAAAACAAAAACCAAACAAACAAAAAACCCCACAGAAACAGCACCAACTTTAAACATTTGTATTCGGTTCCAAGACAACAAAAAAGAAAGTTGGGCAACAGTTTTTCTACTAAAATATAACTCATTCTGTAAAAAACCCAGAGATTTTAATAGAAAATTTCTTCCTTCTGACATTTGCATTTACAGGCTATATTGTAAATACTCTATTTCAGCCTGAATCTTATCAGAAATATTATAATCCTCAATTAAAGTTAAGAGAAGGGAACCCTTCAAGTCAAAATATGAAAACAAATGTTGTAAAGATGAAGAACAAATATTGACAGTCATACAGAAAAGACCAGTATATAAATGAGACAGAGCCCAGAGCTTTCTGACTTAAACCCCAGATTAAAAGCAACTGTACCTAAAATTAGGCAAACAGATATTTGCAATTCCATCTTTAGAGCGGCAACAATAGTTTGAAGCATGTTGTCAAAATTGGATTGACCCAAATAGTGTTTTCTAATGGGAGTAGCTGGCTAAAGCAGAGAAGACAGTCATGGAACCCCTCTAACCATCTACTTCTCTAGCTTGCTGCTTCTAGTGTCAGATTGAAACAAGCAGCATACAAATAGATTTCCTTGTGAACACACTAACAGATGGGATTGGAAAAACAAAAAAATTGGTATCTTCTACAATTTTTTTTTTTTAAGTCTTTTCACCCATAAGAGCACAACAATGAGGAAAAAAAAGGAAATAAACATCACAAGAAACAGCTACACCTCTTCCCACTAAAAGAAACAATCTGGAATAACTTAGGAAATCTGAATTAATTCAATTGGTGTATCACCATCAGAATGGTATCACTGATGAAAACTTCCTATGCGTGGATTTTTATTTTTTTTTTCCTTTCATGGTTTACAGCCTTCTTAGTTTAAATCCAGTTTTAGGTGTAAAAATGTCTCTCTTCCCACCTATCTGCATTTTTCTCCTCTCATCTTGCTTCTGCCCTCCAGTAAAAAAAGGTAAATGAAGTGGGGTTGGGTGTGGTGGTTTTGTTTTGTTTGTTTTGGTTTTTTTGTTTGTTTTGTGCTTTATTTTGTGTTTTGTTATTGGGTTTGGAGGGGTTTTTTTTTGTTGTTTTCGTAATACCAAGGTGCCTTTCTGTTCTATTTATACATCAACTCACACATTCCTCCTTCTACAGCAAAAATGTCTGATACTGATGAACATCTGAAACCTGTGACTCACATAAATTCTAATTTATTCTCAGCTACAGCAGTCACCACAGCTTTTACTATGATGAACATTCCTGACCCCAGACTAATAAAAGCACTGTTAATTAATAGCAACTTAACATTTTGAAATAATGGAAGCAAATGGAAAACTGTAAACATTTATAGTATTTTTATTGCAGTCCTTGATGCAGGAAAAGCAAATTCTTGTATGTTACAACAGCAGCTGTTCTGATTGCTTTCTAATATGTCATTTGCTTTCAACTGTTTTGACTTAAGTCCCTCTGTTCCTCCATTCTTTTACAAAGTCTCGTGAAATCCAGTCTTCTCAACAAATCTAAACTATAAATAATGAAATATATCATGAAAATTGTACCTAAAATTCACAGCAGGTAACCATAATGACACTGCTTTAAAATTAAAGTATGTTAAAACTTCAGAAGATTGCATAATAAAACTCCTAAATGATTAATTTAATACACTAATCGTTGCAACGATGATTGCAGAGGCAAGGTACTCACAGGTGTAGAATGCATAAGTATCTTCTGACTGGTATAGCCAGGTGTGAAGAAAATTTAAGTGAATGCTGATGCATTCCAAAGAAAGAACAGTATGAAGTACTACTACTGAAATGTGGGTTATATTACTGCCTTTGTTTCCTTCCAATAAGGTCAAGTGAGAAGTGTGGAACTGTATCTTTTGTATGAGACTATTTATTCCATTACACATGAAATGCATATCTTTTTATCAGAGCTACTACCTGTAGTTTATTCCTTTGTATGTCACCACTGTACTTATCAGGTACTGTCAATCTCCATGTCAAATATTTTCATGATTTCTCTGCGACAAAGGATAAGCTTCATCTAACTGCATTTTCCAAAGTGAATCTCCATATTTCTTCAACTTTATCATGCGCAAGTTCTGATCTAACCCTAAAGCACAAAGGCAATCAATGCTGAAGAATCACTAAAAATGGTTTATTCCACTCCTTACTGAATAGAAAGTTTCCATTATCTCCCTCAACATCTCCACTCTGTCAATTTGACAGGGGCATGTGGTTCTACACTTCACTGCCTTCACTGTAGAACTGTATATACCTTTTCTCTTTTTCTAATATAAAAGAAAAATGATAAAATGATAAAGTCTAGTGAAAACTCATCTTCCCCTCACGTCATCTTCCCTTTAATTGTTCTATATTTTATTAAAATTAAAGTAAATGTCCAGTGCAAGTTAAAACATATCTACTAAAATACAAAAGTTTATTTGGACAATCAGAAAAAGAAATCCTAACTATATTAGTGTTTATTGTGCTGTAAAGTCAGTATTTAAGGCACACGTGATACTATACATCCTAGTGGTTTTTAACTTATCATTGCACCTGCAAAATATTTGTTTTACAAGAAAAGCATTATTTAAGATGCATTGCTCAACGATTATTGGAACAAAACACTAAATAGAAAAAAGTTCATTCAGCTGAACAGGATTTTATCAAGCCTCAGACAGTAAGACAACACACTGCTAACTGTAAATCTAAGTATAACAAACACCTGGGCAAGCTCTCAAACTGACAACACTAAGAAAAAAAAAGGGGGGGGGGAGTTCCCTGCCTTCAACCATGTGGTTTAGGCAGAAATGATCCTCCTCTTCAGTGTGGTGTTTGGTCCTTCCTAAGATGGTCTCTGATTTACCTAACAAGGATACTGTTTCTGCAGTACATGACAAAGTTTTACAAGAAAACCTTTTCCTCCATGGGAATTTTGGACAGGTTCCATGCTCTTCGATGTGGCTAGTGTTTGTTAATTACTCCATTTTGGTTTCATCATTGGGCTTTATTTCTGAAAGACCATCGTCAAATACCAGATTATGATGAAAAGTTGTTTCAGTGCCCCAGTGTGCAGATCACATTCTCTTATTGAGCTCTCTGCCCTTTCCTACCTGCCCTTCCTCCCTCCCATCTTCAAATAAGTAGTACAGCTTGATCTTTTCCTCGATCTTTCTCTAAAAAGCAATCTATAATATTGACCTCTAAGAAGCAGCTAGCAATTAGATTTCCCAAGGGGCTACCAGAGTGAAGCCAATGTTAGATGACTCAGGAATTGTAAGTATTCCAGGGACTTTTCCAAGTAAAACTTCTTCACCTAGTATACATGCAGAAATGTGTTAGCTAAGCAATAAAGTCAGTCAGTGGTGCTGATCTCCAAGCTACTTTCCCCTACAACTCAGACTACTGCTCTCTGTGTTGCAAGCTGTCAAGTAATTCTGGAGAAGCCCTTAATTCCTGCAGCCACTTCCCCTCAGCCAAAATTTCTACTGATCATAAAAAGCTTTGTAGGTCTCAAATATCAGCCTTCTCTTCTAGGCACATGGTGATTGGAAGTTTTTCATCAGTCCACATTTTCATCAATGCAAAAGACAAAGACCACCAATACACAGCTCTCAAAGAAACAGCAAAAGAGCAGATAGAGAGTCCTGCTTGCTACCTGTTTAGAGACATCACTTTTATTATTGAATAAAAACATTAGTTATTCTTTAGGTAGAATGCTCTCAGTCACTTTTTACTGGAAATTCTTACTTACACTCTTAAATATGAACAATTATTTACAGTATAGCACATCTTAGGAGCTTAAAACTACCATTCAGTAGCCATCAGAGGTAGGTATCTTGAGAAGTTTCTCGCTTTAATTTCCCTACATACCCAAGCTTTGTTATTCTTTAATAAATTACTCCAGAAAAATAATAGTAATTGGGTTTGTTTTCCTGTCTTGGGAGGGCAAGCATCAGTCTTGGGGCCAAAACAATTTTCAGATCAATCCTTTTGTTGTGCCTCTGACATTTTACGAGGCATTTTTCCAAATGACTTAATCTCCCAAATGCTAAAACAAAGCCTATTCAGAAAACAGTCATCAGACCTCAGACTGTCCTAATATCCCCTTTCTTTTGATGGGCTGAAGCATAGACCACTGAGGTATGACAACTTGGGTACTAAAGGACTCTCCCTAGCTAGCTAGAATTTCTAAATCAGAGGGATCTACTGTCTTTGAAGTAACTTACTTTCAGATGATTAAGGAAAAAGTGAAGTTCATTTGCAATCATCAGCATCCAAGTCCTTTTATAGGCATTGCAAATAATGCAACGTCTTTTAGAATATAATAGCACCAATTCATTCATAACTATATGTTTTCCTGCAAATGTATTCCTGTCATTAAGATATCTCTGTGAATATATTTGTATATAAAATTGTAATTATGGATGGATGTGTCAAAACGTATGTTTGTTTGTGCCTGCATGTTAAAGGAAGAGGTCTGCAATCAAATGCAGCAATCACTGTTTGCTAAGCAGCCTCCCTGGCTATAGCACATGGAAGTGATTTACAGAAGGAAGCTCATCAGTAACTGTATTCTCAGCTTTTGAAGAAGCTGAGAAGTCTATTCAAGCAGTGGACAGCAATTCCTTAATGAAATGGAGTGGAAGCACAACTGCTGAATTCTGCAATGTTTAAGTTGCAAAACAAAGTTGGAACTTTTTTCCTTTCATCTTTTCAATACAGAATTTGCCAAACTATCCAACTTCCCACTCTTGCTCCTTTATTTATAAAAAAACACACAAACAAAAAACAACAACAAAAGCACGACAAAACCAAAACAAACAGACTGTTCTAGTAGCTGCTAATGTGAGGTTAGAACGTCAAATTAGGAGTGAAACAAACAAACAAACAAAAGAATCCTTAAAAAAATACACAATATATTTCATTATGATATGTATGTAACATGTACATGTGTTCAAAATTAAAAACATCTGAAGGTCTTTATATCAGCAATAGACAAGCTAAAATTGACAATTACCTGAATTAAGAATATCACTTTCCCCTCACATTTCCAAATCTAATGGAATTACTAAGTAAAAAGGTACCAGAAAGTTGTTTGAGGTTTTCCAGTGAGAGCTGGTAGTTGTACATTCAGAAGATAGCAGCATGAAAATGTATAAGAAACATTTATGTTGCTTTAGGGAATATTTACCAAATATCTAATCCAAAACAGATTACTGCAGCATAAAAAAATAATCTGTTTCAAGTTTTCACTATACTTTGGAAAGCATCAGCCTCCTTTGACATTTTTTATTTGTGGAATAACTCTTAATTTAAAAGAACACACAAGAGAAAGCTATCGTTTACTCTCTCGGATGTTACATGAAACGAATGCACAGCACGATCTTATGTTGTCAAAGCTTGGCAGAGAATGTCACTTTACAGAGCCAGAGATCTGGTACAGCTACTCTTAGCCTGCACTATTCCGTTCAGTATTATTCAAAATTCTCCACAACAATCAGAACAAATAATGACAGACTGAATTATTCTATTGAAACTATTGAGTTCAAGACTATAAAATAGTTGTGGTAAAAAAACCCCAGCATACTAGCAGAAATTCAATATCCAATTGTGCAAAAAATGTGGCCTAAGTAGAGAATAAAGGGGTGAAAGAATAGGCTGGTTTGCACACTGAATTTGGCATTTTATACTAGATGTAAACAGAAAAAATTACTCCACACTGGCTTCAGTGAAAACACAACTAAAATTAGGAAGAAATACAACCCATCTTGCCATGCAGTAGGCTTTTCGGATTTGAGGAACAATTGTTTTACCTTTGGCACTTCTGTCCTAGTCTGGATCAAATAAACCACAGAGATGGATACAGAGGTTTTCAAAGCATTTGAAGCTTCTATTGATTTCTGCTGCTTTCTGAAAATGATCTGGATTTTGACACCAGTATTTTTGTGCTTTCTCAGGTTTTCCTTATATTTATTTATTTATTTCTTCATTCCATGACTACATTTCTGAAAAGGATTTTGATTTAGCTAGTCAAGACTTTTTATTGCAACAGTGTCATGAGTCAATGAGCGAAAAGTCTGGCAAAATCAAGGACTAACAACACAGAAAAATGAATTCTGGCACAGCTATCTGAAGTGATTGAAAACTTACTGCACCAGCTGCTCATTACCGACTCTGGTCATTTCAGCACAAAGTTATTTGGATTTGCTAGGAGCCATACTGTGATTTGAAGAACAACATTCAGATAACCCATTAATTCAGCTGCAAAGGTGGTAATCACTATTAAGTTGGCAAGTATTTTAAACAACTACATCTACTGCTATAGAAATAATTCATCTGTACCCTAAAAGGGATTGATTATGCAAAGACTGTGTCTTGCCTTTTATTGCAGCTAGTAAAATTTATGCTATAAGCTTTTAATACTATAGTACAACACCTGCAAATAGGTCAATGCATAAATAAAAGGTACATTTGCTATCTTTACTTTTCTACTACTTAGGAGTTTGTCATCTTTACCTTCAAGGAAACAAAATTATTACAATTGCTTCTGATGAATAAGAATTATTTACTCTTTTTGACTAACTTTTTTCCATCCAAAAGACCTTTGAGCAAGACTTTACTTGAAGAACAATCAAAACCAGAAAATTAGCACCTCTGCATCCAAAATAGGACAAACTTTTCAATTAGACTTTCAAGTTGTCAAGTGTCCTAATATTTGTTGTAATGTTTTCCTTAAAAAAAAAAGTGTAGTGGCTGTTGCTATTCAACCAAACAACTTAAGATCACTTTGAACTTCTTAATTGTTTAGTGTTAACAGTGTTAACACTTTAGGCACTATTTAATCTATGAAATACGTGCAATATTATACATATTTATTCTCTACTGTGAGACACCTTCAGTCTCAGTGGATGAGAGAATTGCTTAAGATTCAAGTCTAAATTACTTTTACCTACTGTCCAGTGAAGTTAAAGCAGTCATTAAGAAGCTAAAGCATGTGACAAGAAAGTATAATTGTATTATATATAAATTTATAATACTGCACCAAAGGCTATGGGAGACCTAACCAGTAACTTACAACACAACATAAACATGTCATTGATTTGATGATAAAGCTTATCTCATTGACTGTGGTTTCACAGACATGTTTACTTGACAGGCTTTAACTAGATACTTAGGATAAGACACTAACTGCTTGTTAGAAGAGATGCATAATAAATCAGGGACTTGGACAACACTGACTTAACAAAATTAAGTTGCTTATATTTTTCTACTTTTAGCTCCTGGTTGCAAGCCTGCAAAAAATAAATCCAATGAAGGTAATTGGAAATGTTATGGAAAAGTCTTTAATACTATAAACATTATAGTAAAAAATACCATCTCAGTGAGCTTATGTTCCCTCCCTACTTTCTCCTTATTATCACCTTCTGCACAGCACTGTATCTTGCAAGCTGAACAAAGGATAATATATTTTATTTATAACGGAAGTCACATAGCATATCTTCTGTGCTACAAGAAATAACATAACAAGATGTTCAATTAAGTTGCAGATCATAGACAAAGTACAACGAGCCCCTAGCAACAACTTCCATTGACTGCACAGAAATATGCTGCAGACATGAGAAATTTTTGTCAAGTTTCTCTTAGTAATTATTCTACTTAATGCAGGCTGTCATTACATGGTAGTTTTGATATGGAAAAATATTTACTGTCATAAGCCTATGTACAAAAGCTGAGCTCTTTCAGCAAAGCCATCATAAACCCCACGCTGTGTATTTTCCTCTCCCTGGCCCATTTAGCCAACAAGCTGCAGTTCATCCCATGCTGCTAGCCAGAACCAGCCTTCCAGGGTAGCATAGTGCACTCTGGAGAATGTTGGCTTGCATTCACAGACCACAAGGTACACAAAGCTGCCTCACTCCATGTACTACATGGGGCAGCTCACCACCTAGCTTAAGCTCCTCCCTTCACCCCTCCTCTGCACTTTTACCTTCAGCCCTGCCCCATGCATCCCCAGTACACATTCCTGTTCCTAGCCCAGCCACTGATGCTCTTCCAGCCTCACTCCAATTTGTCATGCTATCGTTATGGACTTCCCAGCTTTCCAGGCTTAAGCCTTGTCTGTCAGCTGATACATATGCATTTTCAGTCACTATTGCCTCCACTTCAGTTCTTGAGCTTGACTAAATGATTCTTCCTAATTTTTTTGTTCACACTGATCTGCTGTTCTGAGCTGTTGTAATCTATGTTTTCCATTCCTTCCTGGGCTGTCTTCAAGTCGTCTACTTAATAGCAGATAACATGCACAGGAAAAAATAAATAACATGGTTTTCACAAGCACTCAAACAGTACGCACTATTTCAATGAAGTCTCTGTTCCATTTAGCTTGCCATTGTAAAGGCCTCAATGTAATGATATGAAACCATCTGACATTTAAGGTGTAGTAATCCATACTGTGAATTACCACTGATACCAGATTCTATCTAGTGTATATGGCAAATTTCTCAGGGTAGTAAAAAGGATTCAAAGAAGAAAACCAACCTTGATACACAAACCAGCAACTGATAGGAACAAAATCTGATTTTTAAGCATACTACGCAGACCTTCTTCTGAATGTTATAAAAGAAAACATTTAAATAAAGTGACAAAAGAACAGCTTTTGTTTAGGGATACTGAAGATATTTCTGTAACTGGTACCAAAAACTGTCCCCTAGAAAGCATATGAACTTACAAGCTTCAAATTGATCTTAATTTCTCAAGATTTGTAGATATTATTGAATAATTTGAAACGTAACGGCTGAAACCTTAAAAATACTCCACAAGTAGTACTTCCATGGACAAGAAGCCTAAACCTATGAAGTATAAAGTGTTAGACTTCCTATTTCATTGCCTTGCTTTGAGGTACAACGTAGACATTCTAAAGGATTTCTTTGCCCAAGGAACAGAAGTGTAAAAACCAATCTTTGTTTTAAATGAGGAATACATGTTCGTCTGGAAGGCAAAAAAACAACACACACTCCCCCAGGAATCCCAAATCTAAAAAAAACCTGCCAAAACAAAGCTCCAAGAGAAAAAGATTAAATAACAGATTATCAAAAGACTGGACTATTTATTTTTGCTTATTCTGTCTTGAATCAGAATAGACCAACACACAGTCATAGTGCTCAAAAAGCTACTAAATTCAAATTTCACCTCAAACTGAGGCAAGTAATGAAGTGTTAAAAGTCACCTGCAGGTGAGAAAATCCTTTAAGAAGCTATATTTTAAACACACCTTTTTCATTACGCAAGGTCCTGACTGCTGAATTGTTCAGGTACTTCAGAAGTTGTGTTGCATGGCTGTACCTTGATATCATAGATGCAGGAGAGACAGCATAAAGGCTACAACTCTGGTTTTTGACAGGAAGTGCAATGTCTGCTTTTGCGTCAGCTGAATTTTAAACCTGCTCGTGAAAAGATTTGGGTAGATGCTCCTGCTTTCAAGACTTGTATTTAGATTCAGGCAGTCTATGGTTCAATTGACATCATGAGACAATCTCAAAGGGCTGGGGGAGGAAGACCAATAGGAGAGGAGGATGCATATGCTCCGATTTGTTCTTGCACAATTGAAGATCTAATCACTTTTAACTATAAACTAATGAAGAGTTCATATAAATTTTATGTGAACCAAAAAGAAATACCAGCCTGGCTACAAAAATGGAAGTTACAACTTCAAAACAAACAAACAAACAAATAATAAAAAAACCCAACACACAAAAAACCAACACAACAAAAACCAAACCAACAACAGTGAAATAAAATATCTCAAATATTTACAGAAACAAATGTTTTCCATTATTGCTGTCATTAATAACAGGCCTACTCAAAGAAAGACATGACTAATTTTAGTATGTAAACAAAGCTGATGTAATTAATATGTCAAAATGCCATTCCTGTAGAATCTTTTAAAGGCAGCTAGAATTTTAAAGTACACTTCACCTTATATACAGAATTCGATATTTAGAAAACATTGTATCCCTCTAGAGATTTACTTATTGTCTTACTCAAGGTACCTAATCAGGTAGCAGTGAAAACAGCTTTGGTATTTTCAAACTGATTTATTCCCAAGACTGTTTATTAACAGATCTAGAGTTAAATGTTCCCTTCCTTTTGCTTTACTTTTGAGTTTCATTAAATGCAACTCGGATTACTGCTAGAGATTATGTAAAAGGAATACAATCTATTCCATGTTCAAGAAATGCAAGTCACCAATATTTTGGGACTACTTTTATACTGCAAAGGCTCCTTCAAAAGCTAATTAATGCTGTCAGGAAAATGTGAGATTTTTGAAGAGAGTGGTTTTTATGTTACTGATAGAGGAAGGAACTGGTTTTGCATTCTTATTCCTCCTGGACTACCTTTTCAAATCTAAGTTTCTATACAGAATCCAACCTACTATTTAAATGTATGACCTCAATACATCCTCTTGTAAACCTGCTTTAAGCTTGTTTATATATCAAGATACACGTAACTGCGAATAGCTCCCATCAACAGAACTGATACAGAGAACAGACAAAATAAAGTTCAGTTACTTCATCTGGTAGATTTACATATCCGGGTAGTTGGAAATAAATATGAAATATCTCTGAAGTTTGAAAACCTCATTCATATTTGTATGGTTTGGTTCAATCAGTAATCTATACGTTGTAGCTATTATCTAAGCAATCAGTGAATGAAAATAACAGAACACCAAATAATTTCTTATGTTATTGACCCTTGAAAGCAAGGCTTTTCACTTCCATGAGGCTTATAATTTTATTCTTTGCATTTCAACCGAAGTGAACAGTCTGAAATGTGATAGGACAATTTTTGTAAAAACAATATTTTCAGGTGAGGAAAAAAATACTGCTTTTTTTTTTTTCCCACAAGACATCTGAACTTCAAGTGTGTTTTATTAGTTCTTGAAAAACTAACTTGCTACCTAAGAATATAAAGTCAGACATACCTGAACACAAAAAATAGCTATATAACCTTCTCTTATCTTTTGTAAAGGTTGAGGGTTTTTTAACATTTAAAGAAAAAGCGTAACAGATTAACTGCAGAGTAACAGTTACAGTTTTGACAAACTATAGCATAGCCAAAATAAGGAAGCCATAACAAAACTGTCAGCCACATTCACTATGTTTGTAGCATAAATTTTCTGCCTTGAGGCTTTGACTGTATGAATGTTAAATGTTACTGTACTTATGTATTCTTCTTTGCACATGCTTCACATCATACAGTACTATTCAGCATTCTTTATATGAACTTCCAGTTTTCCAGGTTTTAAAAATAGGTAAAAACTCTTATTTCCTAGAAACATGCTGGTTTCATATTGTAAGAATATTACTGTACGAGTATTATTGAATAAATTCATGCTCTTCAGTTTTTCTGCTATCACAGAAAACAGAAAAGCATTACTGGTAGAGCACATATCAACCCTCCAAGAGAATATAAAAGAACAATGGCTAAGGTATATTTTAAAAACTGCCTTCAAAAAAAATATTTAAACCAATAGGGCATTTGATAATCCAGGCAGCCATGTTCACACAACACAGTTACTTTCAGGAATAAAATTAAAAAAAAAATTAAAAAAAAATCACTATGTCAACACAGCAGGCTTTAAACATTAATCACACAAACTAAGTACTTTAGCTAGCATTTAAATACATGCCAGTTTATCTGAAGCCAGAACAGAGATTTTTTACAGGTTTGAAGTGTTTAAGTGTATTTATGTACAGCTGTGTTTCTATTAACTTTAATTTCTGACTGATATAAAAGATGCTCCCCATAGAAGCAACTGTGGCCACTGGAGATGAGGGTAATATTGTACAATATGTTCCAGTAGGGCCGGGATTACAACAAAAGCCTTTACTTCTACTTTTTCTGATCATGCATCCAGTGGTTGATAAAAAGTAAATCCAGTGTAAGTCAGCCCTTCTATGTAGAACCTTTCAGAAAATAAAAAAAGCACACATTTTTCTTCCTGTTCTAACAAATGTAAAAGATGGGAATAACAACTAAG
The DNA here is from genome assembly GCA_024611175.1 of Megaceryle torquata. NCBI lineage: Eukaryota > Metazoa > Chordata > Aves > Coraciiformes > Cerylidae > Megaceryle > Megaceryle torquata. The sequence continues at coordinate 45,334 of JANIJG010005708.1, forward strand.
GAGTAAATAATAACAAGGGAGTATTATAGTATTATACGACAAAGAAAAAAAATCCTAACAACTTCTTCAGAACCTATTTAACCCCAAAGCATAATGTTAATCATTAACAAAACTCAAAATAGAAGACATTTACTCATTAATGGAGCAGCCACAACCTACATTTCACAGTTTTCTAAATCTGTGATATAATCTCCTAAATTAATGGTACAACTATGAATTTCAGTCTACATGCATACTTGTTCACTTTGAAACCAAAACATGTTCATATATTCAAACTCCTCAAAGTTTACAACTATGCAACTCTACCCTAAATATATAATTTACATGACAAAAAGTCAGAACAGTCAGAGAATTCTATGAAACTGAGTAACACCTACCCGCCAAGCTTCTCCATAGAAAATACCTTTTCAAATCTGCTGCAGGTTTTTACATAGTGTTGATGTAGTAACCAATTATGACACTGAGTAAAACACCATTGCAGAAGTTACTACCAGTCATTCATTTTTTCTTAGGTGCTCATTCCAAAAAATAAACACAACAAAATAATATGTAATATTTTTGTTACTTACCCACAGCATACTATAGAAAAGCATTAAGCATACTTGACAACCGGGAATTCTGTTAACCTTCAGTTACTCACCTAGGAGAAAGAATAACATGCATAAGCAGTCTTTGTATGGGGAGGAAGAAGACAGTATTAACTTATTATGAAATTTTCAATATAAAATATTTTCTCTTTAAATCCCAAGTTAAAAGGAAAGAGCTGAATATATCTCACTAAGTAAGGTGGATCACAAACCAACAGTTAAACAGAAGTTGCATTTCAGAAAAATCCAACCAGTTTGTCAATCTGTAGCACTGATACAACACTTTTGCTACCACAAGGGGAGTCTCAAAATCTTATAAAACCAAAATGGATAAAGGTTCTGAGTTTAGAATACACTGCCTAAAGCAAAATTTTAACAGAACGCAGTTACAAAACTAATTAAGTTTTACAACTACTATAATCACTTTCAAGGTTTCCCATGAAGCCTGGTGGGAGATGCAAAGTTTTGACTCAAAATTAGACAACTTTTTGGAATTAGCATACTTATATAGCATATATATATATTTTATCTTATTCTCTTTTTAACAGAATAATGAACATACTATGCTTTAGGTATTGCCAAAGAAGTATCAACAATCGTACATTCTTCTAGAGATTAATGAATTCATCATTTATTATTAAGCAGTGGGAATGGAAAACAATGATGAATATTAGAATAAAAGGTTTCTTTATGAATGTAATGAAAAGCCACATTTGATAAAAACAAAACAAACAAACAAAGAAACCAAATAAAAAAACCCCTCACATCAACCATTTAAAATAAACAGGAAAAAAGCCAACAATAGAATCAAATCAAATACCACCTATACTGAGGAAGTTAGTCTTTTCCTGTAATACTTTAAACAAAAATTGCATTGATTTTTGGAAAGGCTACACCTTTTCAAATTTGTGAGATTTTGCCAATTAATTAAACTACAAAGGACGTAATAAAATGCAAGTTGCTAGAAATGGAGCATAAATAAAAAAATCTTACTACTTGCTAGTCCTTTACGTGAGTGAAGGACTTTTACAAGCAACATGATTTTTCCATGGTAGTTTTACAATGGTAAAAATGGCCATGTAAATAATGGTTTTGACATGGGATTTAGTTTCTTTAATATAGAAAGCAATTTGAATTACTCATCTCTTGAATGATGCTAATAGTTGTCATCATCTGTTAAGATTTTTGTGTCTCTCTCATTTCTCAGCCAATGTGTACAGTCATAACCATAAGCCATCTAAAATAAAGCAAATAACTCAGAAAACTCCAAACCATCCCAGCAGTTGACTTCATGGTGATACTAGCGATGCACTGCTGAATTTCAATGCATGGATGACCACTGATGCATCTCACAAATCTCACTTCAGTACCCTGAGGGCTGCTGCAAAGCCATCCAGACTAAGTAGGATACCTAGGCGCTTTGCATAATTCACAAGAACTGGAGTCACTTCTAGTGGTGTGCAGAGACTTTTAAAAATGCTTCTGTAACACCCATACCGTTCTTCATTCTACAAATGTAAAAGCTAAGTTCTCTTACAGAGGTCATTCAGCAAAAACTTTTAAATCCTATAATGCTTAGAAGGGTAGACTGTGGCTAGAAGCCTAGAAGGCTTACTGTGGAAATCCTAATAAAATTTTATATTGGAGCATCTTGGATGTCACTGTAGGCTATTATATGCACCCAATGTTTAGATGAAGCAGATTTGTTTTTCTAGCATGCAACTGCATATTTGAACAGGTATGACACTTTCCTAAGGGAATATGTAACTGTTGCAACAATCTAAAGAGTACGTAACATTTTTCATAACAGCATTTTAAATGCTACTGCATGATAATAGTGAATCTATACTCTTAATGAGGTTTGAGCTGTTATGTCTCATGTTCTAGGATGCAAGTACATGACTATAAATCTAGACTGAAATAATTTCCTCCCTGTCTCACCATTTAGGAAAAGACTACGGAAGAAATGTATGGCTGAAGATCCAAGAAGAGTAATCAAGTAAATAAAATATTTATGGGAATAAAAACCTGAACATCTCACCTTAACAGGCAATCCATCTTAACACAAAACTTGGCCCTATTCATACTGAGATGATTAATTTCTACCAGTGGCTGTTGAATTTTTCCTGATGTATCAGGTGACCAACCCTGTACCCATAAACCATCTACGTAGTTTTTATAACGTTTTTGATATCCATAGTACCAGCATAATTGTGATCTCACCCATTTTACATTACAAAGTAGTATTTTGGAACTAAGCTAGCAAGGATAAGGCTTACTTAACTTTGTAAAGCAAAGAAACTCATGACAGCAGTATAAAACACTCTAGTCAGACAAATCTCTTTCCTAAGCAAGCAATTGAAAATCAATGCCAACAGAATGAATATTTATGCACCATTATCATGCAGTTTAATGAAATAAAACAAATTTCTGCTACAAAAATCAAACCATGAAATGTATCTCTCTGCATCCAGTTTCCGTAAAGACAAATGACAAAATCATGCATCAGCAAAGAAAAGGTTTGTGAGGTTCTAATGTAAGTTATATTGGTTTTGTTGCTCCAATGTTATTAACAGAAGCTTCTTTTTTTAATTCTTGTGTTTAATGAGAATCATTCTTAAAAACAGCTCCTATACAGAAGTGTAATTTAGAGAACTAAAAACCTGCAACGTTTCAGCAAGTGCTTCAAATTATATAAGCATCGCAGCAAAAAAAAAAAATCTTCAAAGCAACTGCATTTTTCCACATGATGCTTTTGTGATTTCCTAGTGTCAGACTATTAATGTGACAGCAAATTGTAGTCATTAGTCAAAAATAGTGAGTAAAATGGTTTACATACTTAAAGTGACCTTGAGATTGTCTTGTAAAATATTGATAGTCAAAACAATTGCAGTTTTATAACTGCTTGACTAAGTGAAATCATACTTCAATTGAAAAGCTGAATAAAATCTAATAAAAATAATTTTAATTCCACACCTGGTTGTTACTTGCAAATGTATATGGGACTATATAGGAAATCTTAACATAAGGAAGAGTAGCCAGTTAGAAAGAAGTATACCTAAAGTTTCAATCAAATTTACTATGCTAGTGGCATACTAACACAATAATTAAATTGGTATAATATTAAAATCATATTAAAATTCCTGAGAAATAAAGAATTGTTCAAATAATAATTAATTGGATTACTATAAGAAAGCCTTGTAATACACCAAGGGCCTTGATAAGAAATGGAAGCCCCAGACTGTTGAGTAAACTACCTTTTTTTTTTTTTAAATCCAAGTTTTTATCTTGGTTGTGTGCCATGATTTCAGTTTTGTTTGTTTGTTTGTTTTGTTTGTTGCTTGGGTTGACTGTTTTTTTGCTTTGTTTTTGTTGGGGTTTTTTTGGTTGGTTGGGTTTGGGGTTTTTTTTGGTTGTGGTGTTTTGGGGGTTTTTTTGTTGTTGTTTGGATTTTTTTTTATTTTATTTTGAGGTTGGGGGGGGAAGAGGGAAAAGCAAAAAAAGCAAATTTGCCAACAATAACAATTTTTTGATAACATAAAAGTATGTCACTTACTTTTGAAAAAAGAAAGAGGCATTTCATGGCTTCCCTGAGAATTATTCAAAATTGAAATGAGCAGCAATGGCTACTGCTCACTTAAAGATTATTATTATGCATAGAATGAATCTGTTTAGAAGCTGCAAACATATTGCTCTATACTAATGCAGTACTATGACAAATAAGTAAGGCATAAAATGCAGAAAATGGACTCTTTCTTCAAATGTTTCCCTTTTTTTCTGCCCCTGTTCTTTTTATCTTGTTCCATTTCCCAGTTTCCCCCATTTTCCCATCTCACTGTACATACTCCCTAGGTCCAATTTCAGATACTACCTTACTTTTTGAGTTATCCTCAGATTTCACACACTTCTGGTACTTCCCAACTCTCTCTTGATTACAATTAATTTTTAATTGCTTTGTAATTTTGGCTATCTAGAACTTCTCTGCATGTGCCTCATGTAAATTATTAAGTAAATACTACAATTAGCTTGTTTAATTTCACTGAAGGAAGATACATGCACATTAAATAGTATGCTCTGGTTGGGAATACAGACCCAGGAGGTAAACAGTTGCATTCCCAACTATAGTCACATTCAGTTAGACTTCTACACTTATTTTTATTATTGCCATCATGACAGATCACTCTTCCAAAGATAAGCAATTAGCTTTCAAATGAAAGGACACACCAAGTAGCTTAAGCTACTATTTCCTTAAAAGAAAATGAAAATAATTTCACAAAGGTCAGTATTATTAATTATTGAGCATTTCAAAGGAACAGTGAAGATCTGTATAATTTAATTCTAAGGGCACAGATAGTCACAGTTCCTTTGAGCTTTACACACTACTTTTATCTAGAAGTAAATATGTACAGTGTTAAAATGTACAGTGTTAAAAGACTAGAATTTCAGGTTTTAATTAAAAAAAAAGGAAGAACAAAAAACCCCAACCAACAATAAATAATTTAATATTAAATATTAGACATTCAGGTTTTCATGCTTCTGTCTTCTAGCTATACTGTTGTACAGTAACACTCAATACCCAGGCTAGGTAAGACAAGGAATCCTACTATTATAGTTAAGGTATAGCAGAATTGTAGAATACTAGGTTGGAAATGACCTCAATGATCATCTGGTCCAACCTTTCTTGGGAAAAGCACAGTCCAGACAAGATTGTCCAGCGCCCTGTCCCCCTGAATCTTGAATGCGTCCAATGTTGAGTAATCCACCAAGAGGAGATTATTGCAATGGCTTATTGTTCTATTTTGAAAAATTTTCTTCTTGTGTCCAAATACAGTCTCCCAAGAAATAACTAATACCCATCACCCCTTGTTTCTTCCATGTGACTCCTTGTAAAAAGAGAGTCTCCATAATCTTTGCAGGCACCCTTTAAATAAGGTTGAAGTATACATGTAAAGCCAGAATTTAGCTGTTTAGATATGAAACAATTACATTTTAACAGCAGAGGTTAACTCCTTAAACCTTCCCAGTCAATAAAGTATTTAAGAAATCATTTAAATAATTGAAGTGAATTCTTCAGAAGACTTCAAAAAGCTTTCTAATTATCTTTGTATAGACCTTTCAAACTTCCAGTACAGTTAACCTTAATGAAAACTTTAATGATTTAAAGAAAAATTAGTATAATTTTGGTTATCCTAGACAACACATATCCTTCACAAAAGGCTGAACAGCAATCTTCTTCACAAAACATTCCACACCCTGATGCTTTTCCAAAATAGATGTAATTCTTAGTATCTCGTCTTGGTTCAGCCATAACTTAGATATTGATTTCATTTCCTTACAATACTAATGTTTATGGTAACAAGAAGCAAGGATGCAGTTTCTTCATTAACTATTGAGTATTTTTTGTCAAACATTAAAAAATGGATTTTCTTTTCCTAATAACATGTATTTGACATTATAGATATATAAACTCTTTCACTCATGCAAGAAATCTAGTAAAACACCAGTAAAGGTATACAATAGAGCTGTCATACTTCATTATATTCAAAGTCCATGAAATATAGCACCAGTAGGGATACTGGACCATTGCTCTGAGAAAGAGGAAACTTCCTCAAGCAGGCCTAAATTACACATAATTGGGTACCAAAAGCCAGACTGCTGTTGGTCATGACAAGCTAACTTCATTTTGGTGATCTTCTTGGGAAACAAGAAGATAATGACTCAGTAATGACAGAGCAATAAATGTAAATTCGTATTTTAGCTAACACATTCTCTAGACAATTAAACCATATTTTACAATGCGGTAGCACAAATAAACACAGATGTAAAACAGAACCTCTAACACTTATCTCCAGATGAAATCAACTGGAAGTTGGAAATTTTTTATTTGAGTTACATGTAACTCACTTTCTAAGCAGAAAAAACCCTACCTCTACCTATTACTTAAAAGCAACCAGAATAATTTAGAAATATGATTTTATGAATAATTAGCTCCTTCTATTTTGTATAATCTTCAGAGATAGTGTCATTTTTGTGCTATTATTCTTTTCCAAACAGTGTACTGCTTTCATCTATACACAATATGAATGTGGGTATACTAGAAAGTAATTTCAATTATTAAAAGATTAAGTGTATAATAAAATTTAAGTACTCAAAGCTTTCACATTTTTGTCAACTACCTTTGCAAACATATTGTACAATTTAAAAGCATAAGCGTACAAAACAGCTAATGTATGTTCAGAAACAGACAGATGAACTAACACACAATACTACAGAGATGCTCCTGAAAAATGTACTAGATCTTATACCTGAAAGTTTACATTAGAATTTTAAGATGCTAGTATCACTGAGCAGACTTTCTCAGTCTAGTGACAATCAGTAACATCAGCCTCACACCAAAATCCAAAGATTTATCATTTTCTGCTTTTTGAAAGTTGACAGCAATTTAAACTTACAAAGATTAAAATGGAAGACAGATTTTCTTCCTAAATTTAGCATTTATCATACAAAATTTCAAATTAAGAAATAAATGTAAACCATGCTAAAATTTATGGGTGTTGGTTAAGTATATTAACAGGTTTATTTTTCGACACATCTATAACTAAACATACCTCTAACAAATCCTGTGCTAACTGGAGGCCTGACATGTATGACAACTAAAACTTGTCTGAGCTTTGTCTAACTATTACTAAAACCCACAACAAATAAATGCAAATGGTATATTATCCTTTATACTTAATGCAAATCAAAACTGAAACTAGCACCTTATTATGAGATCCTGAGATACTGCATCATACTGTGGTAATAATTTACCCATCTTTATTTCACAGCTACTTTTTTTAAGTTTGTAAGTATTTATACTGTATGCTTTATTTAGTTTAATATAAACCTAACGAGCCCCCTCTATCTTTTTCAATGCCAAAAGCCTAAAAAAACCCCACAATTTTTTAAAGGGACTCTTTTGCTATCATATTCTGAAACAAGAGAGAGAAAGTTGGATGGTACAGTAGTCTTCCAGATCCCAGTAATGTCTTCCTGCTTATTTGTTACACAGGCCGCAGTAAGGCTTGGCACACCTTGGCAACCCCTCTGTGGTGGGCCTGCATTACACTGCATGTCATGAGGAACAGATTCAGCTACATCCACCACCAGTACTCAAACACCAGGCTTCTCTGGCTCCAGGATATTGTGGACACTGGACCCACAGAGCATCATAACTTCATTTGTTGTCATACTTCCAAGGCTTATCCTGACTAAGCTGTTGAACAATGACCGATTTATCCCACTGGTACAGAGCAACAAGGGAAGAACAAAGGGAGTTTTACATATTTAAAGTATTCTATACATAGTGCTGACACACTGCTGTAATAAATAAAAATAATACAAGTTGCTATTTTTGCCTCTTCATTTCCACAGTACTTTAAGCTACCCTGAGATGAGTGAGATTGATGAGGTGAAATAAAGGGGAACAAGATCATATGTAAAAGCATGGTTTACAAGCCAAAAGGGCTATTTCTTCGTTCAGCTTTAGGTGTAACCTACAAGAAAAATATCCATAACATACACAGCAATTGCCTAATTCATCCATATATTAATTTCAAAATACAACCTTTTAAAATCTTTGCTATTACTTCTGAATTACACACTTTTAGAATCTATCTTAAATTACACAGGGGAAAAGAGCAAAGAGGAATTTGCTTCTCACCACACTAACAAGTTTTCCTTTAGTGGGAAGGCATCCACTGATGCCTAGGAATATTATTTTTAAGTAACATGAGACGTGCTTGTTGTTACAACTACTCCTAGCACCTGGTGAAATTTGCAGCTGAGAAAGCCTAACAATTTAAAGATAACTGAATCACAGCTTATTTTTAATTTCAAATAATATAATCACCTGTACTTAGTACTACACATATTTAGACAAGCTGCCTGTCTCTGTTCCAAATCACCTCTTTCCCTTTGTCATCTCAAATCTGACATTTTTCAATTCCAAATATGCAGATTTTTTTTTTCCCTTGGATGACATGTCATTAAAACTGTCAAAAACTATAATTATTTATGTATACTACTTTATTATTAATCTAGCAATACCTTCACAGACATCACACTGTAACTGTTTGCTCATGCAGTCACTCTGCTGACAACCCTTGTTTTCACTGCTTTTGGTTTGATGCCTTTCTACATGCATCAAACCCATTTCTCCTGTTGACTATTACCATAGCACGGCAGGCCCAGACACACCAGCTGTTTTTCTAGTTGTGATTATTCTTGAAACATTTTATAAGGTTCATAATTGTTACAACATGTTAATGTAAGGCCACAATAATTATAAAAAACTCCTGTGTTTTGTATAATTATCTTCAACAGATGAAAGTTTTGATATTTATTTCCCCAATAATGGGGAAATGACTCAAAATGTGAGGTCCCCACTTTCAAATGGTTTCATAAATGAAGACTTCAGCTACCTATAAAGTCTTGCAAGACACGACTAAATGGATCCACCTAAGATTAAAAAGGAAGAATACAAAAGAAAAAGCTCTCCTTTCTTTCTGTTGAATTAATTTTCTACTGTCCATATATTTTGGCAAGCCAGCTACTGAGAAAGAGTTTTGCCTTCATCTCTTTGATGTTACTTTCCATTCCTTATTCTTCAATTTAAAGCACTGGTGTATCTTACTGTTGTCCAACTCATTGACATTAACTGATACACTCCTTAAAACAATCCCTCTTTTCCCCCTACCCCCCCCCCCCACCTTCCACACTCTTGTTACACGGGTGAGGATACATTTTTTTAAATGTTGTTTAATTGAATATCTTAATGGGCAAACTGTAAATATAAATCAAACCAAGTCTTCATTAAGAACCACCACAGATTGTACATGATAGTCATTAGCAATAACTCTTGCATCTCCTGTGAATTTTTCAAAACAAATTTGTCACAATGTATAAATTGCACTAGTGCAGAGAGATGCAAATGTATCAGGAACAGCAGTAAGATTTACAAATGAAATATCAAATGAAATGTATCTTGAATCAAGAGGAACGAACACTTCACTGATGAAGAGCATAGGCTAAAATATAATCTCCATCCAAAAAAAACGAGCAGAAAATTTAAATGTCCAGAAAAATAAAACTACTAGAGGAAGAGAACTGAAAAAATCTTCTACTCAAGAAGGAGCTTCTGTCTCCCCACTACCTGTCACAGCTGAAATTCAACACTTAAAATTGCATGGAAAGGAAGAGGAGGACATAAAAAAGGAACCCTCACTTCCTGGTTTTAAGTGGCACTTAAAAATTAGTAATTTCTTCTGCAAATTTAATTGCTTCAACCTTGTTTGACACTACCACCAAAGTTATCTATACTATCTCTTACGAGAACTACACCTTTTATTTCTTCCACAGCAATTGCAGTGACTATTCAGACCAAAAACACATCTATTTTACTGCCCTCTTCTCATGCCAGTCTGCTGCTCACATAAAAAGCACCACAGCTGATACATGGTTTGTTTTATTTTATTTCTGCCACAGCACTTCTCTTTCAAAAAAGGAACTGTATCCATACAGCAGTGTCTTTTCAGGATTTTTAATAAACTCTTACAAGCCATTATTGTAGGAGAAATTAATTGATTAATAGCAGCAAAGTTTCAAGAGTCATGTGAGATCTTTTGCATACAGATTGCATTAGCAAAGACTTCGAAGCCTTGGATGAAAGCCAATGAAAAAAATGAACCTGCTACTCTGTTTCCTGCTTTTTTTCCCAGATGCTTTTACTCGACTTGTTTATTTTGTGATAAGGTCTTGTGGGGTTGGGGCTGAGAGATTTTAGGCTGGAGACTTTCAGATTAATGTGGGTTTTATTGTTGTTTTTGGTTTTGAGGTTTGTTTGGTTGGGTATTTTGTTTGGTTGGGTTTGGTAGATTTTTTTTTTTTTTTTTAGTAGCATACACACACCAGGTGGAGGCAGGGGATCAAGTCCAAGCTTTATCCTCTTAACAAGTCTGACAAATGCTGTTCAAAAACTATACCACAAGATCCATGTGTCCAGTTGGAAAGTCTTCTGTACTAAATCTGATCAGAGAAGGCTTGTGAGAGCTTATATATTACAGATAAAATATGACTTGACATAACCTTAAAGTTGTTGCTGTGCCAAAGTGGAAAGTAAAAAAAAAAAAAAAAGAAAAAAGAGAGAGAGAAAAAAAAGGCTGAATTCAGTCTTGCAGACTTTTGGTTTGGAATGGAAAAAATTCATTGTGAAAGGTATCAAAAAAAGAACAAAACAGTAAACACATTTTGTAAGCCTAAGATCCTGGGGCATTTTCATATCAGAGTGATTAAGGGCATCACTAAAATATCCACGTGGAAAGGCTACCTCACAGGATGGCTGCCTCACTAAATAGCAAAACACAGACAACAACATATAAAATGAATTTAAAACAATTACTCTGGGCACACTACTCACGCTTGAGATACATTCAGCCAGTAGCTGAACTCAGAACAGCCAAACTACAGGCATAGCCAAGCTACAGCTGCCAAGTTACAAGCTGCAAGCATAAGAACAGCACAGCTAATGTTATATTCTGAATTGCTATTGAGTATGCAAACCTTTAAAATTACATGCCCATTAATTGACATGCTGCCTAGTTAACTACTTCTTCATTAGATTTCTGAGTGAAGTAAACGTTTATTAACTTTCCCTTCTATTTTAATGTTATTGCACAAGGTATGATGATTTGATAAATACTATTAAGAATTTCAGGCGCATTGTAATTTCATTAAATAACTTGTCTAATGTATCTCAGGAGTTCTAGACAGGCAGATAAATTATATTCAAGTGTGTTTGAGTTATTTGGGGGGGGGGGGTCTTGGTTTTGTTTTGATGGCACCTATCACGGGACTAAAAGTTGACCAGAATTCAGAAGGGAAAGTGCCTGGACATCTGCTTTTGAGTTACCCCAAAAGATAAAAATCCAGAAAAGCAAGGTTCTTTAGAATATAAACTAGGATGATAAAGTTTTTACACAAACAATATGCCACCAGCCCGAGTATCAGGTTTAGCTGATTCAGGGGCTTCCTAGGTAATACAAACTACTCCAGAGCCTTCCTGTCCCTATGAAGCTTTTTCTTCCCGCACCATGAAGGTCTAGCTATCTTTCTACTCTGTTCACCCTTGCAGCCTGCAAGTGTCTGCAAGAGCACTGCACACTCCAAATCCTTTCTGCTACTCTTCCATCTTTCCTTGCCGTTCCCTTCTCCCTACCCACCCTACATTTAGGGGACACCTCTCATCCACATGTTTAATTGCTCTTTACAGGAAGGAACTTGAGGCATTTTTACCTCATTACTGTCTTAAAACAATAGAGCTTGCAAACTGAGAACAAGTAAATGAAAGGCAAGTCTGAGACATGGGGGAAGTTCAAGTTGGAAATTCAGTCCATCTTGAAACATGAACAGGATTTCATGTGTCAAATTAACAGAAGACTTTTCTATGTGCAGAAAAACCCAGCACAGAAATGTCAATGTAGGTCTTTGGGGTGAGTGCCAGAAAACCTAAGTGTTAAATATATTAATACAGGTCACTCATTCCTTCAGTCACTATCAGTGGAAAGCTTATAAGTCTCAGATTAATAAATGCATTTTATGAATACTTGGCCAAAAAGGGTAACGTTTATTGATAAAAGCAGATTTCCCTTTTTCCACTTATCTTAGTCTAAGTAAGGGCTAGAGAAGAGAATATGTAAAGCACATGTCTGAAAAATTCAGCTAAGGACCTAGAAAAGCACAAACCTGGAGTCATCAAAAAAAAGCACTCAACCATCAAAAAGGAACAAACTGCCTGCAGCTGGCCAGCACATCACCTCTCTACTGCTCTGACAAGAAGCAAGTAGACACAAAGAAATCCTAGACATTCACAGTGCCTATGATTGTGAAGTCCAAGTGGATAGCTCAAGCGTAAGTATCCTATCAGTTTTGACATGTATTGTCTTACATGTATTTTTTTGTTTATATTATTATACTTTGATGTGACTGATCATTTGAATATCAGCATCTTGATAAAGACAGAAGAAAAACTTCAGCATCAGCAGCTAAAGCAGGCCATCAGAACTACCATAACAGAAACTGGCCCAGGGTTGTAGGTACATAAGAGAAAAACACGATCCCATGCTTAGGCAGGTAAGACCTTGGCAACCAAGACACACAAAGGCATGACTTACACAAACCAGAGAGACAGTGGTGAAGTGCATTTCCTCCTTATGGCAGTGACAAGATATTGTTCACAATACAATTAAGGTAGCAATTTAAAAGCAATCACTCTCCAATTAGACTACTGTAATAACAATTGCAAGTCATGAACTGCATACAAGTTGTGCTGAGGAACAATCTAAGATAGCAAAAAGAGATGTCATACAGAGATCTGCAACTTCCTATATGATAGTCACACATAAAAGTATACTTTGTAGAAAATACACTATTTTAGTTATTTTTTTTTTTCAATATAACATTCACATCCATAATCCTCCACTTTATGATCTATTATGACATCATCATAGGCTTTTGCATCTTCATATGTCAGGATGTTACATTTGTATTAAAGAAAGCAGTTTAGATAATTTTGAATTTGAAGTTATAATGGTTACCTGCATTTCCACAAAAATTAATAGTTAAAAATCTCCTAAGAATTGATATTATATAATTTCAAGAAATAGACTCATCTTTAAAACTATCTTGAGACTGCTGAGATATGTGTGTATATATATATAAGATGAGAATTACAAGCTTCCATTCTGTAGATTCAAAGGACAGAGAAATAAAAGTTTTTAAAATAAAAAAAAAAAAAAAAGAGAGTAAACTTCTCAGTACAAGAGAGATGTCTCTAAAACAGTGTGGAATCATGCTAGTGGAACAGCATGAAGTACTGTTAGTGTGAAAGTCATACTTGTTCTGTACTAAGTTCACTGAAAATTTCCACAAATTTGAAAATGTGAATTGAAAATTCTCTGACACAATACATATACACACAAGATGTAAAGAATCAACTGAATAAGTGTCCAGAGTTTCAGAAAAACTAGCAACTTTCAATAATCCCAAACATCTCAACCATGAAGTACAGCAATAATTTAATCACTGCCTTTCCTATTCTCATTTCCTTCCACTACTTAAGAGAAGTCTTAGAAATGGATGCCATAGGCAAAATACCTTCTGCTTTAAATTTAATGGATCTGAATCACTGAATACCAACAAATTAACTGGGCTGACAGCAATTCATTGCTTTTTAATATTCAAGCCATTTTCAGTTAAATAAAAAATAGCATTTTAAAATTCCCAGTTTTGAAATTTTTAATGTTTTGTATTTCTCTAAGCTATTAAAATATTCTATCGCTTCTAAAGCCAATAATCAATTATCTTGCTTTCATTCTATGACTGATGAATTCTGTGCTGAAAAAAAGTTAATATTTTATGCAGAAATAAGTGACATATATTCTGTTTCATAATTTTGAGTATTTATGCCATTGTATATGCAGTCATTTAATATATTTCTGTTTTGGTAACTACAACACCTAAGAACAAGCTTCTTCAAACACGCCTGTTTCCTTTTAAATTAGAAGTTTAACTACATTAACATACTGATTTAACAAGGATAATTCAAAGGATTATTATGCCTAAAACTAAACTGATACTTTTCTAGAGTTCTGACTTTTTTAAGAAGAAAAAAATATTTATTTAATTACCATACAGAGCAGTAATTAAGGGACACAGAGGCACTTCATAAACAATTGCAAACTACACTTCTCCCAACAGGTAAAACAGTCTTAACTGTAGTTCACACAGTTTCCAATTCAAATACCCTTTTAAAACTTTATGTAAGAGAAGAATTGTGAAAAGAAAATAAAAAACTAGTCATATCTTGTATACATTGGCATTTCAAAACAGAATACTGAGGTCCTGTAAAATAATTCAAATCCTTAACAGGATGCAGTACATTTCTCTCACCTTTTTCCCAACTAGACAGAACATGTATTCTTCTGTCTGACAGACTAATGAGATGTAGGTTGGGGCGATGATTTATTACTGAAAACTTATAGTTAATTATGTATTTGTACCAATATCCATCTTTAAAATATTTTAGGTTACTGCACAAATAATCTTGGAATTATTTGTAAATTACGATGATTGACTTAGTATTCAAGACTCTTCCCTTAAATTAAAACCTAAAGCATGATTCCACATCTGGTAATACTGTGTCCAGTTCTGGGCCCCCAGTTCAAGAGACACGGGGAACTACTGGAGGGAGTTCAGTGGAGGGCTACAAGAGCATCTCTTGTACAAAGAAAGTTTGAAAGAGCTGGGACTATTTAGTCTGTTGAAGACTGAGAAGGGACCTTATCAACGTCTATAAACATCTAAAGGGTGGTTGCAAGGAGGACAGAGACAGACTCTTTTTAGTGGTACCCAGTAACATGACAAGGTCTAATGGGAACAGAAGGTTCCATCTAAATATGAGGAAAAACTTCCTTATTGTGACGGTGACAAAGCACTGGAACAGGCTGCCCATGAAGGTTGTGGATTTCCCTTCTCCTGAGATATTTAAAATGCACCTGGATTAAATCCTGTGTAATGTGCTCAAGGCAAACGTGCTTTAGCAGAGGGTTTCAGCTGGATGATCTCTAGAGGTCCCTTCAAACTGACCATGATGTGATTCTGTAATTTCTGAAGTAAGTTTTATATGAACATTTCCTTGTTTAATCTTTTTCCTCTTATTTGAAAAACATTGGTGCTGATAGATTTGGAAACACTTGAGCCATGATGCGCAACTCATTTGGTGGTTGAAAAGCTAAATCTATTAATAGGTTGGGTGGAATTCTATTATGCCATTGGGTACTCAAGATCAACCATAGCTTTACTGTTATAAATTCACAAAACACATAAAGGAGAAATTAATTTTTCCCATCTGCAAACTTCTCTCTATATTTTACTAATAGAAAATTATTTGTGCATTGCCACTGAAATGGGACACATTGAAAGTGATACTCTATTATTTCTATTGATTAATCTTTAAACAAATAACACATTTTGTGTTTGTAGTTTTACTTTAATTACTACAGATATCATCAAGTTCCACACTTTGATTCTGCACTTCAAGTTTCCAAAGTATTCTTTTGGTATATTCTTTGTTATAGGTACCTGATAACCTAGAAGATTAACAGACAACTCCAACAAACCAAACAAGAAGTGCACAGTTATACACCTCTGTAAAGACGATAGTCTAGCAGCACTGAATTACAATGGACACACTTGAACTCAGCAGATCAGTCCAATTAATATAATATTAACAATAGTAATCAAGTAAGCCCACAAAGGCTTCATCCAACATCTGCCGTGAGACAATTTTTCTTTTTATTTTTAAAGTTAAAAGCTAACCAACTTGTGAAACAGAAAAAAATAGTATTTTTAATGAAATAATTATAAAAGCCATTATAAAATAATCATTATCATGGTCACTGCCTGTAATGTTGAAAATAACTATGATGAATGAACAGCAAAAGTTCCACAGTGTTTACTTTTGAAAAATATGTCATTTTGCCACCTTCCAGGAAATAAAAGGTTTTCAATACATAAATAATCGTACATTATTGAAGATTTTACTATTTTATGATGCTAACTACATGCCATGATTCTGGAAAAGTCTTGACTTGGAGATTATAGTTTGGCACCTTATATCCCAACAACAGAATATAGATATAGAAATTCCCTCCTCCGAGACAGGAAGTTGTTAGAAAAAGAATAACCATTACTTGTTTGGGTGCATTTCTGTAGAAAGGAAGACCATAAAAGAGTCTTTTGAATTCCAAAATAGAGTTCAAGATAGAAATTACTGGAAGAAAAATTATTCCACTTCCCCACGCTCCCAAATCAATCAATCTCATTTATCTCTTCGGTATTAATCCCTTCACTATTACCTCCTCCTACAAAAGTGTCAATCTGTCAAAATGCTTTCTTTCCCTGTTTCCCATGGAGCCTCACACTCTTCTAAACCCCCCTCCATGTATCTCCAACTTCCTAAACATCCCTCTCATTGATATTACTTCAGAATTCTCTGCAACTCCACCCCTCCCTCTGTCTAGAGAAAAAAGAAGCACCCAGAACACTCAAATTGAAAGCCACTTCACCTCTTCAGTTTGTCCAGCACCAAAGTGAAAGTTGTATTTTGAGATACCATCTAATGCTGACCTAGACAATCATAACTGATGTTCAGAGATGCAAACAGAAATACCCATGAGGAAAGGGGTCAACTACCTAGGTAAGAAAAGCAGGGCTTGGTACCTCAGAAGTCCCTGCTAACAAATACCTATTCTTCCTCAGGGAGATTAGTTACAAGAACTGTTTCCAGAAAGGCCCTGGAATGTTTTGTATCATGAACAGCAATGGCAAAGACTGTGAGAAGACCAAATATTATATCCAGAATTCCCATTTCAATCCTTTATATGTATTCTGCATAATGTATTAGACAAGTACTTCTACCAAAGTGGTTTATTCAGGTCCACCTGATTAACAGTCAAAAAGATACTGAGAAGTGAAGGACAAGGCATTTTCTGGAGTTTGGAATTTCATTTTTGTGTTTATGAAAGGGGTTTTGTTTGTTGGGATTTTTTTGTTTGGTTGTTTTTTTGTTTGTTTTTGGTTTGGTGTTGTTTTTTGGTGGGGTTTTTTTAAGACATCGGTATTATCTGAATTTTCTTACATAGCCTTAACAAAATAGGATCTTTAATTAGTACCTTGTTTACTGCCAAATTAAATACACTCTATTCCACTGGAATTTGTATATTTGTAATATTTGTATATAGAATTTGTATATATCTTGGACATAAACTCAAGGTAATTCTAATTTCAAAATAGACTAACTGAAAATTTAGTATTAATTTATTAATATTTTGTATTTTCTGCAAAATTATTCATAGTTACATCTATATGCATCTATATATAAGGAGACCTACATTAGTTTACAGATTTTTTTATTTTTTTTTTTTTGGCAAACAATTGGGAGTGCTCATTGAATAGAAGACATTTTGGAGCAGAGCTTCTTTTAGAATCTTATTGTGACATGACATTTGACTGAATACTACAATTATGAAAAAACCCTACATGATGAACAAATGCGTTACAGTTTTCCAAGTGAATGACATAGCTATTTATGTGCAGTGTTCATTTTAATGAGTGGCACTGTCATGGAAAATAAAAATGTGTTCATGGTTCAATAAATTAGTCTGTTGATTAACCAGACCTGACAGATTTTAACCTCTAAAGTTTTAATCTTTTGCCAATATCAATGATGCAATTTCTACAAAGCTAAATATTTAAATTTAAAAGAATAATTTTTGTTTACATCATTTGGAAAAAAGCTTTATGGACTAACTATTGCAAATTGTATCACATTAAAAATTGATCTAACAAATTTGAAACCATGTATTCCAACTAAGAGTTTATATAATTCAACTGAATTTTATATTTTTATACAGAAATGAATTATTCATTCAAATTATCAGTAAAAAAAAAAAAAACAAAAAAAAAGAAACAGCAGCTTATCTTGAGGAATGCATAAACATTAAAAATACATATCACTGATAAGACTGTGTAGGTATTTGCATGCACACCAAAACTGTAGGCACATAAACAGTCCTTTATGCTGATAGATCTTTTAATGTTTTCCCTTAATTTCCAATTTTCAACTTAAAAATCAGGAAAGAACAAGAAAATATTTGTCTATAGTCTACCACATCACATCAGCTATTAGTAGCAAGTATGCAAGCAACAGGATTTTTATTATATTGGACATACAAACTAAAACTAATTATTAAAAAACCCAAGATTTGTTTGTCCTATTAGAATATAGACACTGTCACCAGGACTGAGGATGAAAGCGTAAACCCACTGAAACAGAGAAGAGCATTTACCACTTTTAAGACCTTGAAAATCAGTTAAATATTCAAATCTTTTAATGTATTCCTTCTTCCACTCTAAGAACAACTTAACTGTAAGGTTTATCTTACTCTTGTGAATTCTGCTAAATTGAACAAATTTCCTTCTGATATGGCAACCTCATTTTTAAGCATTTGCAGTGAAAAAGGTCTAGTATTTTATTTTTAAAGATATAAAATACAGTTTGGCTCTCTTATGGCAGCCAGAATTTAAAAAAAAAAAAGTCACACATTTCTATTTTCTTACCATTATTAAAGTAACCAAGCTAAAAGCACAAATCCTACAACAACAAAAAATAAGCAACCCACCTATTTCTTTTTAGTAGTGTACTTCTAGCTAAAGAGCCTTTAAATCATAGAATGGATTGGGTTGGATTGCACCTTAAAGATCATCTAGTTCCAACCCCGCTGTCATGGGCAGGACACCTTCCACTAGACCAGGTTGCTTAAGGCTCCATCCAAACTGGATTTGAACATATCCAGTAACAGAACATCCACAGCTTCCCTGGGCAACCTGTTGCAGTGTTTCACCACCCTCAGAGTGAATAATTTCTTATTTCCCATCTAAATCTACCCACTTCCACATTACCCCTCATCCTATCACTACAGGCCTTTTTTATAAATGTCCCTCCCCAGTCTTCTTGTGGGGCCCCTTCAGATACTGGTATGTTCTTAGATTTCATTAAGCTCTCTCATCACTTAATAGGACAAACACAATTCAGATTTTTATATTTTAGGCTCCATAAACATGCTCATAAACATGTACATGTTCTTTATATCGGTGTTTATCTCTCAAGAAAAAAAGAAAAGCCAATTTTAAATACTCAGGAAGACACTTATCAGGATCTCTAGAAACTATCAAAAAAATATAAAACTCAAAAAATGAGTGATTATAGATACCTATGTTCTGTCGATTCTCAGTTTCCACTCAGAAATGGAGCTTCTTTCTGCTCTTAGCTGTGTTATGTATCAGCACAAAAAGCAACATTATGTCTACAGTGAAGGGCTATTATTTTTTTCTTAGCACTTAAGGTAGGTAACTCACTACCTAGAAAATGTGCCGATCTTTAATTCAAGAAAATATTTTTAAGATCTGGTTTCACAAAGAGAAAGATGCAGAGACCCTTATGAAGAACTACAATTCATAGAGAACTCAATCTTAGTCTGCTTTTTATATAAAGCTAGAAATGTATATTCATCAACTAAATTGGTAGAATGCAACCACATCTTTTCACCTGGCAAACATTGTCTGAGACAAATTTATTTCCAATGATTGTTTACAAAATTACCTTGACAATTTTTCTTTTTACTTCAGCATGTATAAGAACTATAAAACCTCCTGGAGATCTAATACAAGAAAAACAACTGCTTTTAAGGCTCATTAACTAATACTTCAAACATTGATAGTCCTGCTCAGAAGGGTAACTGAATAATGTTTTTTACATTTATCTCCATAAAGTATGTTTTTACTTCAGCAGTATTAAAAAAGACATACAATTTGTTCATAAAACAACCTATATTTGCAATCAGGGTTCTTTTTGAGTACTCATCAAATAAGGTTTTTATTGACAAAATATGTATATTAATAGAAATCTCACTATGAGGAAGTATAAGGAATGTCAGCTTAACGATCTAAATTTTTCTGATGTGCAATCACAATGGAGTTAGCCCTTTATTGTCCTGTCAGAATTCTGGTCTGCTATAATGTCAGATTTTCTAATTTTTTTTTTCTCCAAGAAAGAGAGAAATGTCTTTAATAAATGTCATTTATTCTAAACACAATGTTCTATTACATTTGAACATAATCATCTAGAAGACCTGAACCGGAGCTTGCCTATCTAAAACCTAAGCATTTGTTAACAGTAACAGTATGATTTAAATCTCAATTGTTCTGATATTTGTTTTTATACAAAAATTTATACTAAATCTGGATACAAAAAATCCTTAAGATTTCCTGCTTGACAACTTATTCTGGGTCAACTTTCAAAACCAATGGAGTCATGCTGTCAAATACAGAAATTTTTGTTGCTTTGTTTTTAAACATATTGAGGTACCTTTGTTATCTTCATGTCACACTCTAACCACAGATTTCTTGACTATAAGATGTTTCATCACAGAATTGTTTTTGTCCTTTCTTCTTCCTACACCCTTCTTCAAATTAGCTCAAATTTCTCTTTTCATAAGTTTTCTTCAGACTTCTTACTGCATGTATTTGTTTTCAGTAAAAATGCGTATCAAAAAGGTTTTCTGAGTTATCTGAAAAGAGAAGCCATTCACTCACCTACAAAATTTAAAAAAAAAAAAATCTGTTCAAGTAGAATAGCAAGAGAGAAAGCTTCAGTACAAATCAAAAAGCTACACTATTACAGTCTTAGGAGAAGTGTGAAGACTGAGCTTTTGACTTGGAAATTTAACAAGTGAGTTTCTTTGGCCTTCTTGTCTTTCCCTACACAGAAAATTCAAGCACCACAGTTCCACAAAAACTGCAAATATATAATAGTGACAGATTTTACTCTTCAGTAGCTTCCAATCTACACTAAGCAGTCGAAGTACAGGTGAAGTAGAGAAACAGTTACTCTTCTTAAGTAGCTCATTTTCCTTTACAAGGAACATGCAACCAGCAGAAAAACAGTCCCCATGTACTCAATCACACCTCCACTGATGGCTAAATAACAAATAAATTAAAAGTACAGGGTTCTTTATAACAGGGGGCTCTGTATTATCCCCACAACCAACAACGTGCAGTTTCAGTACTTTGAGTAATTGGTATGAATGTTGGTCAGTAGATGTGTCTGTTAATTTGTATAATAGCTTTCCGAGTTCACATTTAGGCATGGAATATCCTGAATCCATGCAGGTCACATCCATAAGCTGATTTATGAATAGGCACTTCCTTTTAATTTTAAACCCATTTCCTGATATTTTCATTTTCTCATAGCCAAGTTACTATTTATGGAATAACATATCTTTCTTCCTCCCTTGCATGTTCTTCCTAGTTGTATACTACCATGTTATATCCTTCTCAGTTGTCTTTCAGGTCATAGTGAACTATGATATATTAAATATCACCTCAAATGGAAACCTTTCCAAAGTTATCATCTTTGTTATCCTGCTGTGTAAGTTCCTTATTTTTAATTCACAAATTTTCAAGATTGTGTGGCTCATGAATTTCAAACTATAGACTGGTTTTTCTCTCATTCTTGATTCCATTTCCCTTCTGAAATTTCGTAGCAGTAGCTAAACACTAGGTTTACTTTTTCAGATGACTACTCATCTCCAGAAGGGTTGGTTTCCTCCCTTTCTCCAATCAATAAGAGAGGTTAATTTAATAAGAGAGGCTGGCATTGTGCCTGCTGGACACTGAGGAAGTTTCTAGCAGCTTCTTACAGAAGCTACCCCTGTAGCCTCCTCACTACCAAAACCTTGCTAAGAAAACCCAATACACTAAGGGGTGAGAATGGGGAAGAGGTACTATCATACTGTCCTGGGCTCAGCTAAGTTAAGGGGCTGGGGGTAGTGAGAGAGGAGCTGCATGGTGCTTAGATGCCAGCTGGAGTTACATCATAACACATACTTAGCTACTAGCAGTGTCTGTTGGTCCCTTCTATAGCAAGGCCTGGGGTGTAAGCAGTGTGAAGATTGAATCAACTTCTCAAACGTGCAGGTTATACTCAAATTTACCTCTATGTAGCATCTTTGCATTTACTGAAGTTCTGCTTACATGTAACTGCACTATATAAGGTCAGCTGGAGAATTCGCAATTGGGTGCTCTAAAATGAGGCTTTGGGGCTGCACAGCTCAAAAAATAATCTAAGCATGCGTGCATTGTTTCTGCATTAGTAATAAAATATTTTAGGATTCCCCTAGTCTGATAATTTTGCAGCTTTCATAGAAGTTTAACTTCCTGTTAGACTGAAATTGATAAAATACCAAACAATGTTTTCATTTTTGTAGATTCCGAGTGTCATGTCCATTTTTTTCATGATGCAGCTTTAAAGGCTTTACTGTATACCCTTAAGATAACACTAGCAGTATTTATTTTAGAATAAACCAGTCTTCCCCTTAGGCTTCAAAACTGTGGTATTTGGAGAAAAACACTCTGGTTAAAAAGATCAGAGCAGTTCTGCCTGTAATTGATCACTTCCCTTGAAGATTACAATTCAAACAAACTTGATGATAAATCCAGCGCATCCCTTTACAGTAAGAGGCAAGAAAACCCTTTCCAGGACCACAGATGGCATCCCATTCAGGGATCCCTGGCACTACAAGATACTTCCCCACCCACATTGCTTAAATTCCACCCTGCTGGGTAACAGTCAAATACATCGTGGTCTTTCATTTAATTATTGGGGGATATTTAATGAAGAAATGGACATGAGGAATCTTCCTTTTCTGTGTAGCCTTATTCTGCATGAAAACAGGCCTGAAATCCAGGCTTAAATAAATGGCTTTGTATTTATGAGTTCCCTTCACAACTAAGGGTCCCTCTGGTAAATGTGAATAAAGAAAATTGGAAGCACTTTTGAATGCCTCTTTTATGAAACCTATTCCTAGGAAATGACGAATCTCAAAACAAGGAAAATTTAATCTGAAACACATAAAGAAAACATTCATTACAAAGCAGCAAGGAAAAGTCATTCAGAATCCACTC
This sequence comes from Megaceryle torquata, assembly GCA_024611175.1. NCBI lineage: Eukaryota > Metazoa > Chordata > Aves > Coraciiformes > Cerylidae > Megaceryle > Megaceryle torquata. The sequence goes on from JANIJG010005708.1 coordinate 68,541, forward strand.
AATGAAGATTAAATAAAAATATGAAAAGTCAATGTTCACAGGAGTTTTATAATGATTCTATTCAAGAATTCCTTAATTTAAAAAAAATAATAATAATTTCAGTCCCCAAAATGAGTTGCTTTTGAGCAAAGTGTTATGCCAACATACAATGGATTTTGACAGTGTCTGACAGAACACTCAAAGAACCACATCTGACTTAAATAATAAATCCATGTAACAGAAAAACATAGCTGAGGATTGAATAAATGTTATGGCCCCAACTTTAGTAGTGACATGCACGGAAGCAGATGCCTGACAATTCTGCTGATGGCAGTTTGGATCCCCAGTTGATCATGGCTCTGAAAGAATGGCAGAGACCAAATTTGACATTATCAACCCCTATTGCTCCTGTTACCTGAGCACAGAAGAAGACTGATATAAGAAGTTTTTAACTAGGTAGGGCCATAACTGTTTCAATACTTAGTAACACATTTAATTTGTGATAGTAAGATATGAACTCGTCTCCTAGACTTGGACACATTTTTAAATGGAACTTGTAAGTTATCTGAATTAACCACTTAGCACAATTTCAGTATTGTGACTGCTGTTCTGGAAATATGGGATGTAACATGAAATTATTATATTAGCTATGTAATTTCTCTGATTCTGGAATAGACACAGGTTCATTATTGCACATATCCTTTTGAGGCAGGTTAGTTTTCATAAAGACACAATACTGAGGATTTCTTCTTATTTTCCAAAAAGAATCTTCTTTCTTTATTGCTTACATTTAGAAATAAGGAATATAGAAAGCCCTTAACTCAAAATAGGGCGAACACTAATACATCACAACTCCATCTAGAATTCAAATACATCATTCACAATTGAGTTAAAAATAAATAAATAAAACAACCAAAAAAAACCCACCAAACCACACACCACAATTTTAATTTCAGTTTCCTGAAGCTTCAGAGAAACCAAGTCTCACACTTTATAATTCTTATAAAAAGAACAGTACATCAAACTATAAGTTATGAAAACTACAGCACTAGAAGTTATTATTAAAGAGGCTGAGTTTAAAAAGAGTCATATGTACAGCAGTATATTGTTATGTTCCCATTATATTTGACGTACTGCATGCAGCAACAAGTGTAAGTGCACTTAAATACTGTTCCTGTCTGATCTGGATTTGGCTGTGTTTCTATTGTACATATGAAAAGGTTTTTAAAAGATGCTGAAAGGAAATAAAGTCGAATAAGATGTACTGTATGCTATGAACAAAACAGCTCCACAGTTTCTCAAACAAAGCCTATTTGTGTCAGGAATCCTTTTATATTCTGTAAAATACTGTTAATAAATTCAAACCACATATCTGCAAATGGTTCTATTCAGTTATTGTCTTGAACACCACACACAGACAGAATAGTACAAATGCAGTTTAACTTAAATAAGTTACCACATGGAAACAGCAATCAATAAATAGCCTACTGCTAATCCATCCCAGCAAGAATTCTTTCTATCCTTTTCTGCAACTCCTCTGGTTCCACTTTGATGAAGGAACTAACAACAGGTCAACACTAATCCATCCAAAATTAGTACTACTTTTATAGTCCTCTACAATCTGACAGTCAAGGGAACACAAGAAAGGGCTGCTGTCCTTATAATAGCCACAAAATGTGCGTATTCAGTGAAAACAACCTAGCACTCCTCCACCCAATAAACTAAAGCTCACAGGGTTCCAAGGATCTTCATACATCAACACTTCATATGGTAAAGAGGGAAGTAATTTCACCTCTCAACACACGAACTTCACAATGCCTACTGCTAATTCCGAAAAATCTGAGGTGACCCAGTCTTACTACACAAAATAGTTAGGAGAGGGGTTTAGAAGGTCTCCTAATGAATTAACAGGTTTGGCTTGTTTTCCATCACAAATGTTACTGTTTTTCTTTAAAACCCTGGGCTTAATATTCAAAATGAAGAAACAACATACCCCCACTCTGAAAATCCTCCTTCATGTCATGATACTTATATTGACTGAAGCCCATCCTCAACATTTTACTATGAATTCACAGTTCTACAAGAAGTGCTCTACTGGATCAAGCCAATGGCTTACCTAATCCAGTTCTGTCACCAGAAAGGGACAGCTAAGTGCAAGCACACTAACTTGACATTTCAAAGTTAATTTCTTTGAGACAACTGCTCATTTAAGGATGCTTAAAGATATAGAAGGTACATCTAAGCCTAGTCCTTTCAGCATCCTTTTCTACCCACCACCTACAAATTAATTTTATCCTTGTTTGAACATGCCAGTACCATCTCCCACAAATATCCTGTGGCACTGACTTCCAGAAGTTCACTACCCAGTGCAAAGAAATATTTTTCTTTCATCTGTTTTATCCAGTTTTGCTCATTTCATCAGATGTCCCTAGTACTAACATTGTTTGCCAAACAGTTCAGCATTTGCCTGAGCACTGACAGTGATTTGTAAATTTCAGTCATATCCCTCACTCACTCCTCTTCAGACTGAAATGCTGAGGATCCTCTGATCTCTCTTCAGTGGCAGCTGCTCCACACCATTAATTAATATTACCAGCTTTCTCTCCATTGCCTAATTCTCCCTTCTCTAATTTTACCATATCTTTCTTGAAATTAAGAGGACAGAACAGCACACTGTGCTCAAGAGAATGTTTCAGGACTTTTTTAGTATGACCACAAAACAATGTCCTGCATATTCTTGAAACAAATAATCTACCTTTGATTCTTTTGTCCCAAATTATCTATGGCAATCAGTGACAACAGGAGCCAAGTTAATATGAATCATATAGAAGAGAAGGTTAATTTAACTAGATGGCTTTTTTGTTTCCAAGTCCTAGTAGGCTGCATGGTTTGGGAGAAGGGAGAGTGTTTTTCTTGTTTAAAACAGTAATATGATGACTTTTTTTAAATGAAAAAAATCAAAACCAGAGATTTAACATCATCTCCCTACAGCACGTAAACTTGAGAAAATCCTATTGTTGAGTTATTCCAGTTCTACCAAGAAGGTTTAAACCAAGATGGCACATGAACACTGCTAAAATTACAGAACATCTGCACAATAAAATCCTAAAATTTAGCCTTTTTAAAATTTGTCACTTCTGATATATGATGCAGATGCAGTTTTGTAATCACAGACATCTGTTTCACATTTACTACAAGATTTAAAAGGATAAATCTCATGCTTTATCAAGTACACAGTGTTTGAAGGGGTATGATATACAACTATTTTATAAATGAAGACTTATGGTAACATTCTGCAGCAAATAGCTTTCTATGTTTATCATATACCCTAAAAAGATAGTTAAGTAGATTGTATACGGATACAATCAACATAAGTGATCCACAACATGTAGTAAAGCAGATAGTCATTATACTGGTAGTATGCCAATACAACCTCTACTTATTAGACAAACTTATATAGTAACATCAGTTGTTTGGCTTGTTTTTTCTTCTTACTTTGTGGTTTGATTGTTTTTTGGATTTTTTTTGCTTGGTTGGGTTTTTTGTTTGTTGTTTTGTGTGCACACGTGTGGGGCTTTTTTTGGTCATTTTGTTGTTGTTTGTTTTTCCCCCAATTGCAACTTGTGCACAAACATTGAGGCTCACAACTTCACACCTACACTAAGGATTACTCAGCTAAGAAAATGAAGCAGCAAGCAAAACCTGATTAACAACATAAAAAGTCTAAAACTACTTCAAGGTGTTTCCTTACCTTCAAAAATATGATGAGACAATTACACATTTTAGTAATATGAAAAATAAAACATGAAAGTATAAGAAGAAAGAACTCTCCTTAGAAGTGGTATTTGGTGTATCTATACAGAAGTTTCTTTATGAATATTTACCTGAAATAACAGGCGGATGGTACATAGCTTGTGCAAGTGAATATTATAATCCCTTTTAACTAATTGGAACTACGCACTGCTGTAAAATTCAGCATATGCTGCCACGATTATAAATCTATTTTAGTCTAATTTTCCTAAATACTATAATAAGTTTCTTTTCTGTGGTGCTTGCAATCAAAAAAGTAGTACCAGGCTCCTGTTTCACTGTATTTTTTTAATTCTCCACAGAGCTACAAGGTTGATCATTAGATTTCTCTTATTTAGATTTAGGCATCACAATTCAAATGGTATATTTTGTCATCAACAACACAGTCAATGACAGAAAAAAAAAAAAGGATAAAAATAGCAAGTCTTCCATTTGCTTAAAGGTATCACTGAGCCACTTGGACTAATTCTTCACACGCAGAGTGTTTTTTAAACACCACAACTCTGCATATAAACACATGGGCTAGGTCAGAATAGTTTGGAACATGGAGTATCAACAAAACAATGCATAGAAATATGTGTTATAGCTACACATATTTCAAGTAGCCTCTCCTTCAGGTGATAAAAGAGCCTTTGACAGATGGGAAGTGGATAAAGATCAAGTGGCCTTTTCCAAGACAGAGAGAAATAAATATTCTCATTTATAACATATGAAATTACAGTGGCTTTACTAAATTAAAGTAAATCATCTTAAAATAAAGTTATAGCTAGCCTAGATACGTTAACTGTTTCTATTAAATTTTCAAGCAATAGAACTGAATTAACTATAAAAGAGAGACTCAGCAGACTTTATATACAATAAAAAGTTATTAGAAGAGCAAAATCCAAGATAAGTACTTTTTCTTTCACTTCTGTAAATTTGGTAGCGCTCTCAGAAAGAGATGCTAAAGTAGCTTATATATACATGTCGTCGAGTGACTTCTAATACAGAATGTGTACCCACTTATGTCTGTGGTAATGTGACCCACATTCACCACAACCAGAAACACTTGACTGTCACAGCTACAATACTAGAACAAAACACAAACTTGCTGCACAAAAATGCAGTAAGGCTCTTCACATTTTTTTTTCCAAGTAGCATGAGTTCATCATGATCTATGACACAATTTTAAAGCTTTCAGACCACATTGAGAAAAACATTGAGAGGGTAGACCTAAGCATTTGCCTGAAGAATTCATTGATACCCAAAATTTCCCTCCTCCCCCCATGTTAAAAATAAAAACTAGAAAATGCTACTAAATACACTTAAGCATAACTGTGAACATACCCTCGCACACAGCTATGAAGTTCACATTATATCAATAAATTTGTGATGCTCCAACAGTATCTTTTCATATGAATTCTTCCACTAATCCACCTTCACACTCTAAAGTCCACATCCTCCTCCTCACTGTTCTACCATCACTAATCACACCCTGAGCTGCACCAACATCTGCCTGCCCCAGCTAATTAAAAAATACATATGTGATCAGCCAATAGGCCAAAAGCAGGAGTTAACCGTAACCTCTGTTTGTGGTGGTACTAATGAGAGTTCTGCCTTCAAATTTATGCTGGCTTACAAGGTGGTCAAACATCTGAGCAAGGCAGAGCAGGGAACGGACTCATAAATGGCTGAGTTGTATTATTTCAGTTCCAGAGTTATTGGCAGATGAAATAAAAAAAAAAAAAAAAAAAAAAGAGAGAGAGAGAGAGAAGGAGAAAG
>JANIJG010005709.1:0-39963 GCA_024611175.1 Megaceryle torquata
TAAACATTTATCAAATCCCCTCTCAGTCTTCTCCAGACTAAAGAGCCCCAGGTGTCTCAGCCTTTCCTCCTAAGGCAGCTGTTCCAGTCCCTTCATCATCCTTGTAGCCCTCCCTTAGAATCTCTCAAGCAGATCCCTGTTCAACCTGTTCTAGCTACCCTCCTGGATAGAACCTAACACATTTCAGTTGCTCTCGCACATAGAGAGCAACACCATCACCTCACCTTGCTGGTCTATCTCTTCTGAATAGTACATAGCCATCCATGACAACGTTCCAGTCATGTGAGCTGTGCCACCACATCTCAGTAATTGCAATTATATCATAGTTATGCATTCTAACGTATATCTCTAACGCCTCCTGCTTATTCCCCATGCTCCGTGCATTGGTATATAAGCATTTCAGAGGAAGTAAAGTTTTTAGTTTTCAGTCTTTTCATCCAACCATATTGGGCCATCCCTGTGGCCACTAATCTACCAGAGAGCCCTGTGTGTCAGACAGAGCTCCCACAGAAGAACATGAATGTCCAGGTCACAGGATGTCAGGAATGCCTCAGCCTCTTCCTGGTAGCAGGAAGCTGTACATGGTGTGAGCAGGTTGATGATCTGATCAGCCGAGCAGCACAGCTCCAAGGTGAGGTTGAAAGGCTGCAAGCTGAAGTGGAAAGGCTTAGGAGCATCAGGGAGGCTGAGGAGGAGATTGACTGGTGGAGCCAAGCTCTGCCTGCCCTGAGGCTGAAAAGGGATCACCCATGAAAAATTACCGAGGGTCAGGTGCCCCCTACATCCTGTACCCATCAGACTAAAGGCAGAAATCTAAAAGAAAAGAGGGAGTGGAGGCAGGTCCATGGTCAGGGCAGCAAGCAAACTACTGCCTTACACCACCCCCTTGAGGGGGGGCAATGACAACAAGTTCCTGCTAGCACGGCAGGCATGTTGCCTCAGTTATTCCCTCAACCTCCCAGGTGCCCTTGCAGAACAGGTTTGATGCCCTGCAAGTGCAGCCAGCCAATGAGGAAGATGAATCACCTGGCTTGGAAGTGTTCCCAAAACTAAGGAAGCCCAATCCCAGCATCCAAACATCTTCTACCAAAAAAAAAAAAAGAGAAGAATCATTGTTATAGGTGACTCCCTTCTGAAGGGAACTGAAGGCCCGATATGCAGACCTGACCCACTTCTAAGGGAAGTCTGCTGTCTCCCTGGGGCCAGAGTTAAAGACGTGGTAAGAAAGCTTCCTACCCTGGTACAACCTACAGATTATTATCCATTACTGACCTTCCAGGTAGTCAGAAACAACCTTAAAAGAAGAAAACTGAGGGCTGTCAAGAGAGACTTTAGGGCCTTGGGACAACTGGTTAAGGGAGTGGGAGCATGGGTGGTGTTCTCCTCTATCCCTACAGTCATGGATATTAACCCAGAAAGACAGAGAAGGACTATCCAGGTTCATTCACGGCTTCATACCTGGTGCCACCAGCAGAACTTTGTTTTTTTTGACCAGGGGTCAATTTACATGAGGCCAGGCCTGCTGGCAGCACATGGGGTGCATCTTTCTCAAAGGGGGAGAAGGTTTTTATCACAAGAATTGTCTGGGCTCACTGACTGAGCTCTAAACTAGATTTGAAGGGTGAAAGAGTCAAAAACAGACTCTCTGGAAATAAGCCTGGGACATTTGCAGGGCAGGGTATCAGCTCCACTGCTATTTCAGGGGAAGTAGGAGACAATGAGCCATGTGATAGGGAAGATGCAAGAGCTATCAATGAGCTTGGACTCACAGTAGAACATGGGAATGATCAAGCAGTTGAGAAGGAGGAAGGGGATAATTATACCATCAGGCCATTTTACAAGAGGAGGGACAACACATCAAGGTTAGAGGGAAAGCGGGCTACTAAGGAACTTCAGCCCATTACCCTGCAGCATGCTTGGGACACAGCAACACAGCCAAAATCTCATGGAGATGAGCCAGCGGCTCCTGGGGTAGAAACAGCCAACAGGGAAACATCAGGGAAACACCTCAAGGGAATTAATGGGTGTTTCTCTGGAAAGGGGACACGGCCAACTGTTCAGCTGAAGTGCCTCTACACGAATGCATGCAACATGGGCAACAAACAGGAAGAGTTGGAAGCTACTGTGCTACTGGAAGGCTACGACATAGTGGCCATTACTGAAACCTGGTGGGACAAATTCTACAATTGGAATGTGGCTATCAATGGCTACAAGCTGTTCAGAAGGGACAGGAGGGGAAGAAGGGGTGGAAGTATTGCCCTCTATGTTAAGAAATGGATTGATTGTGAGGAAATTTCCCTAAAGCAAGTGCTTTAGGGAAATTTCCCATGAGCAGGTCAAAAAGCTATGGGTAGGAATTAGGGACCAAGGCAACAAAGGGAACCTTGTGGTCAGAGTCTACTCTATGCCTCCTGATCAAGGGAAGGCTATTGATGAAGCATTCCTACTCCAGCTACAGGAGGTACAGCCATAAGGTTGTGCATACAGCCCAACATTTGCTGGAAAAGTTACACGGCCAGCAGTAGGCAGTCCAGGAGTCTCCTGTAATGCCTTGATGATAACTTCCTGGGACAAGAAAAAGACAGCCCTACCCGAGGGAATGCGATACTGGGCCTATTGGTCACCAGTGCAGGTGAGCTGGTCAAGGATCTCAAGACTGGAGGCAGCCTGGGCAGCAGTGACCATGCACTGGTGGCATTTGCACTACTAAGGGTCACAAATGAGTCAAGGAGTATAGTCAGGACCCTGAATTTCAGAAAGGCAAAATTCCAGCTCTTCAAGGAGTTAATTAACAGGACACCCTAAGAAATGATCCTAAGGGACGAGGGAGCAGAGCAATGCTGGCAGATCTTTAAAGACACTTTTCATAGAACACAAGAGCTCTCCATCCCTAAGTGTAAGAAATCAAGCAGGAAAGGGAAGAGACCAGCGTGGCTGAGTCATAACTTCCTGGTCAGACTAAAAAGTAAGAGCGAGCTGCACAGGCATTGGAAACAGGGACAGGTATCCTGGGAAGAGTACAGAGATGCTGCCCAATTGTGTAGGCATGAGGTCAGGAAGGCCAAGGCACGGTTTGAACTGAACTTGGCAAGGGACCCAAAAATTAACAAGAAGGACTTCTACAGGTACATCAATGAAAAAAGGAAGGTGAAATAAAACATACCCCTCCTGAAGAACAAGAACAGGGAGCTAGTAGCAACAGATGGAGAGAAGGCTGAGGTTCTCGACTTTTTTCCTCAGTCTTCACTGGCAACCTCTCTCCCACCACCTCTCAAGTCAAAAAACCACAAGGTAGGAATGAAGGTGGTGAAGTCACTCCCACTGTATGTGAAAATCAGGTTTGTGACCTCCTGAGGAACCTGAACATACCTAAGTCAATGGGACCCAACAAGACTGAACCCAGAGTTCTGAGTGAACTGCCAGATGTAGTCACCAAGCCACTCTCAATAGTATTTGAGAAGTCATGGCAGCCAGGTGAAGTCCCTAGTAATAATACTGTATAACACAATGAATTCCAAAGAATTACATCTACAATAAGTATTAATGACCATACACTACCTGTTTCATTACTTTGTTAAATACCAGCAAAAGCTAACTCATAAGGCGAGGTGGGGCTTGACAGAGCTCCGAGGAACCTGCTCTAGTTGAGGATGTCCCTGCTCTCAGCAGGGGGGTTGGACTAGATGACCTCTAGAGGTCCCTTCCAACCCAGACATTTCTATGTTTTCTATGATATAAAGGTAGTGCACACAGTAAAACATCCATAACTAACTAGTAGGTACATGTTCCAGTTCCTAATAATATAAATCCACAGCAACAATTTCTTCCAGAATCTAAATACTCCATTCATACACACACATATATCTTTTAATAATATCAGTTTCTCTTTATTCAACTAGTCTTTCTAGCAGAAGACTTATATATATGACTCACTGTTAATGGGTAAAGAACTACTAAATTTAAGTCTATTTGATAGTCAGATTATAACTAGAGGAAAATTACCATATATTAATGTCACAATAAAATGTAACAAAATACAAAATTGAATTTTTGTTTTCATACAGTGCTGATTCACTATTTTTTTCCCTGACTGTTATCTATATTCTATCAAGATATTCTACCCATATATTAGGCTGTGATATAAAGAGAGAGAAAAGACATACAAAATCTTACCAGGAAGAGCAATGCATAGATTTTAAAAAATGTATGGTTACCATTATGACAATTTTTTTCTGATTTTCTGATGAAAATTTCTATTTAAAATGTAACATACCATTCAAAAAGTTTCTGAGATATTAATAAAAAAAAATCTAGTGCCATCTCAAATTTTGGTAAGTATTTAATTGCTATTACTAAAACCAAATAAAACTAACTTTTTATCTGACCTGACAATATCTTAACTGCATTTCTGATAATTAGATATTCCTCTATCACTATTTGACACGTCATTCTCTCAGACATCTATTTTTCCTTTGAGTGCTTACCTTCCTTGTGTAAAGCATCTACCTTGAATATCTTTTTGATGCATTAAATAAGCTGTTTTATCTACTGCTGTTTCATTCTTTTCACTTTTGTCTGATATCTATAGAAATGCAACTTGTCTTTTAGAGTAGACTGACTTTTATTATATTTTCTTTTATATGTTGCATATGATAATAGTATTTTATTTGAATTTGTATGATATGATTTAAATGTCCCAAACTCACGGCAAATAATACTTTATAACACAATGAATTCTAAAGAATTAAATCTACAATAAGTATTAATGACCACACACTACCCTTTTCATTACTTTGTTAAATACCAGCAAAAGCTAACTCATAAGCAGGAATGGAGTGGGAAGAGAATTTATTCTTTTTTGTGAGATTGCACTTGTCTTTAAGTACCTGCTATTTGGGATATTTTTGAAATGGGTAATTGCTAGTAAGCCTATTCCTGCCTTTAAACTCAGTCACCTTATGTGCTAACAGCAATTGATATGCAGTCTAGTGATGCTGTTCCATTCCACTCAGCAGAATTATTATTTGTGATTTAAACGGGAAATGGATTGAATGCTGAATAAACATTCTGTAGAAACAGATTTTATACACACCATTGAAACTTATGTAGTGTTATACTCCCACAGTCACTAATACAGAAGTTTAGAGAACATTACAATCCAGTGATTTCTGTCACGTTGTTTAGAAAATTGTTGTAGAGGCTTAAAAAAGTTTTTTTTTTACTGAAGGTGCATAGCACAAGAATCCTACATATTGTCCCCCTTTTTCATGCATTGTACTCTCTTCTAGTACCTAATAAAAATAATATTGCTTTGAAGATGTTAAATGAAGACATTCAGTACTTCAGTTTTTATTTGTGTAGAAAAAAATTAAGAGCTTAATGCTCTATTTCTTTCCATTTGCAGATGCATAAAGCAGTCACTTTAGAAAATGAACTCTGTTAAATTTATGGCTAGTGTGTTCTCATTTGGTTTAATCTCTGCTGGCTCAGCATAACATGCTGCATTTACAGAGTGCCTACTAGTAAATGCACCCTAACAAATTTTGTAACACCTAAGAAAGAAAAGGAAAATCTTCCATTTAAATGTTAATATACTTTATAGAAATATAATGGTGTAATATCTGCATAATAAAAGTACCATAAGAAATAACATAAAGTTATAAAGTCTTTTTCATTTAGTAGCCAAGCACCTGGACACAGAACTGTTTACTTCGTAGCTGATTGATGACAATGTTTACATTTTTTATTAACAAGGATGTAATTAATTTTTAACAAAATCATTAAAAAGCCATATAGTACACTGCCAATTTTCTCTTGTTCTGAGATAAAGTAAACTGAAAGCTTACATCAGCTATAATACTTGGAAACTCCTTTCAGAGTTCTAAATTGCCACTCTGGAAAATTATCTTCATGAATTGATTAAGCTATCTAGATGTTGGATGCCACTGGTTAATCTGCAAAACAAAGTTTTTCTTCCAGCCTCGGAACTTGAAGAATGCTCACAGTGTAAACAGTTTTAATTGGTAAGTACTGAACACCTCTGAAAAATTTCTGTATTTTAGATAATTTTTGCATACTGAAACGTTCACATTGCCAGAATGCATGTCTAAGTAAGCTCATCAGGCAGCAATGACATTTCAAAATAATGTCACCGGTTGGATCAAAAAGCAGATATTAACACAAACGTCCTTAGATCACTGTTGCATGGAGATAAAAAGCTCAGCAAATGTTAAGTACAGAATTGGCTTGAACTTCAAAGTTTTCTGACTCCTGTCTGCATGTTTCAGATTGTACAATTAAGAACTCACATTCCTGCAAATCTCCTTTTCATATAATAAGTTGCTATAAGCATCCTGGACTCAAGCCCTAGCTAAAATTACATTTCCTTCTTTATGCCCCAAGCATGTTAAACTGTCTTGGAATCTTCTTCCTTCATAAAAAATACTTCTAAGATCTGATGGGGACAGCATATCTGATAAAGTGGAGATCTCTTATCAGTAACAAAATGTAGATCAGTGGAAAATTTGCCCTTCAGTATGGGAATAGTCTCTGCTTATTCATTGGAACATTAATGATGTATGTAGAGTTCTGATGATTCGTTCATATGAATCAGAAAATAGAGTTTAAATTCTTACTGTACTTTGCAATAAAAATGTCAAAAAAGATTAGGTTCTCTATTCTACACATATGGGTAGAGGAAAAGGTTCAAACTCTTTTTCTGAATAGATCATAGCTATAAATCAATAGCAAAAGATAGAATAAAAAAATTAACTACTTCAGCTAGATGAAAAAAACTATTATCTTTTTCTTAGAAAATATGGACTATGAAAAGCATCCTTTCATTTGTCCTCACATTATGCATGATTGAAGGTCTAGAAAGTAACCACAGAGTTCTAGCATATCAGTAAGTTAAGCAAGCCTTTGTCCTCATCAAGAGATTCAGCTAAGGGGCATTTCTTTTTATTTAAAAAAGCAGCAATGAAAACACTACTCACCTTTCTGTGCTACAGAATTTTGACCTTACGGAACAAAATATTCTCAGGCACACTTTCCTGTTATTTTTCACAATTCTGGATTTAAACTGTGTACCAAAAACATGATCAGCTTTTGTAAACCTATGGCAGGGATGCTTGACTGGTAACTTTGGTATCACTTTTCCATTCTTTTCATTACATCATGTTTCTGTAATATTTAAGTTGATTTATCATCTCTGTAAACTATTGAATTAAAAGAATTCTTTTATTTTGGAGACTATCCACATTAACTAATCTATGAACACCACAACCAATTAATTTTTTTCTCCTCAGCTTTTTTTTTTTTTTTTGCTATCTGTAGTATCAGTCAATGGTTGATTAAAAATACAATATTTAATAGATGCATTATCACTAGATCTTTGCTGTTACATAATCACAATTATTTAAGCCCAGGAAAAATGCATGACAAATGTTAGTCTACTATGCATATTCTAAGTAGTGGCATAAACAAAGCAAATTTGATTTTCAATTGAGTTTTTAAATTTGTGAGCAAACATTTAAAGTTTTAGCACACTGAACTTTATGACTTCTTTGGAAGGGGTTTTATATCAACTTCACACCTTTTGTTTCTGTATATCTCTTGACAGAGTTATTTAAAACTATTATGACAAAAAAGCACTAGAGGTTTGAAGTGACATCAAGAGACGTATCAAGCATGTGGAAAAGGAAATTCTTAAAAATTTACAATTCTCTAAGCAGGACCTAACTGTATTTTGTTTCACTGTGGTTGTGTGGTTTTCTATTCCGTACAATGACCATGCAACTGCAGGGAAAGAAGAGCCAGCATCTAAGGGAGGAAAGAGCAACTCTACAGACTCATGCACACCCACCATACACACACACAGACACCAAACAAATCCAATATGAAGAAAAATGATTTGTTGAGTTAACATTTTTATTTTCTTTTCTTAATTTGCTTTTCTATTGTTGGGAACATACTATACATATTTTTATTAATTTATCCCTGAAACAGCTTCCCTATGCCTCCAGTATACAAAATTGATGACTTAATTTAAAGTTAAGTACAGAGATCAAGTTCTAAATCATCCTCCAACATATTTTTTTGAGAGAAGCACTAGAGGTGCAGGTTTTTGGGGTGACATAAGTTGTTCTGCTTTTAAGTAGATAAATTTTGAATGTAAGTGATGTAGGAAGACTATCTCACCCTTACCATAGTTAGGAAGATTGAATTTTATCAATGCTTTTGGTTTACATAATGAATAAATTGTAGAATGAAAATATCTCAAAGAATTTCTCAGGAAACCATTTGACAAGAGTGTATGGATATTATTGTGGGATTGTATCAAGACAGAACTAAAGAATATTATAAATTACTTCTAAAAGCAAAGAAACAAAAGGAATGTGTAATACTTTTACATTACATTTTAGGTTCTCAGATTTGACAATAAAGAAAAACTTAAATAAAAGGGATTGATAGTGACAGTGATAGTGATAGTAAGAAAGAGTAAGAAAGTATATTACTATCTTTATTATTCTTATCTTCCAAATAGGAATTAGGAAGAGTGAAAGGAAGAAGGAAAGGTAAGAAGAGTGGAAGAAACAAAGCTTAACATACGGAAAATATCTCCTAACCTCAGTAATATGTCTCTCAAAATAACGTGACTTCTATTCAATGTTTTCAGTAGGGTCTGCCTATCAATATATTACGTCTTTGTTTTTCCCTTGTCATGGATACTAACATCTGTATTGTGCAGTGGGGGTTATTTCCACGCTGTTATGCTCTTTATTACCTTTTAATATTAGATTATTCAAATAGCTGAATCAGAAAACTTTAAAAATACTAGAAATTATCTGTGATATCAGGTGAAGTCCAAAACCCTACTATTGTTATTGAGGAGAGATGTTATTCTCATTTTATTTACCTGAATTAGATAAGACCTTTGAATCTGAAAAACAGAGTTACAAATCTAGGTTTCCATAGTGATTATAATCTCAGCTCAAATAATAAGGCTGGTGACATAATAAAAAAAGTTCAACAGTAGAGAAAAAACAATTTTATGGTTTTGGTCACTACACTTTGGAATGTAAGAAACCAAGGAATATTTATTCCAACGGCAGCAGCCCAGGAATCATGATTTGGGAATCTATCTGATCTATATTTTTTGCTGTGTGAAATAAATTTCTTTATTCATAAATCAAGATGAAATACTAAAGTAACTATATTATAATTAACAAACAGATTATCCTTCTGGATTATACTAAAACATTAAAACACAACAACTAGTCTCCCAGCTACATGAGTACAGCTGGCCATGGCCATCAGTTGATCTACAAGCAATCAAATTAGTGATCAATATATGATAACCAAAACTTTCTGTAATGATGGTTAAGGTTATTCACAATTCATTCAATCTCTTAACAGTTCCATAATTACAAAGCTATTAGCAAAAGTGTGTGTTTAAATTTAAATATATGGGTCAGAATCTGCTCATTTGTGCTTCAGTACTTATGTGAAATATGGCAGTAGTTCTGGTCCAGTTTGAAATATGTAAGTATCCAAGAAATTATACTGGATTACAAAATACTGTGATGACTGAAAAAAATAATTATGCTTGTATAAAAGAGAGCTTTGTTACTTCACTATTAATTAATTACTATACATCCATTATTTACCAATGGTAGTAAATACTTATGATCTTTTAGAAGCTAGTGATAGAAAAAAAATAGGCTAATAAAATGCTTATTATTGTTATAACAGAGTTATTTAAATAAAATTTATCTTATATGAAAGTGTATTTTCGTAAAACACAGAGTAATATATTTACCAAAAGACAATGTGTAGCTCTTTAGAAATACTGAACAAAGCCTCTTGCCTTTGAAGGCACAGATAATATGTATAGCCTCACATACAGCTTTAATCTTCATTCCTCTTGTGAGACAAATAGGTCTTGACCTCAAACAGTTCAAACAGTGACATATGGAAATACCTATCTGAATTTCCCATCTAAATTTCTGAATGTAATTTATTTAGATATGTAAGGATAAGTGCACCAGAGATGACGTAGTGCTCATAGCAGCAACACGGAAGATATTTGTGTAAGATACTAAGAATCATTACTCCTGGCTCTTGTTAGTTTTGACTTTCGTATAGCCTCAGGCACATAACTTCATTGCTTTACATTATGTTTACAATAAGTAAAATCATAAAACCATGCTACAGTGAGAGAATATAGAATTCTGAGAGTGCTGAAGTTCAGGTTCAGGTTGAATTCCCAAAAATGGGAATATTCCAAAAATGTGGGGGTAGAAATCAACTAAATCCAGAAATCATGTGTTAGATTTAAATAGTGAAAAAGATATTCTGTTAACTAACATCAGGCACAGTTATGTGGAAAGTTGGTCATATTGATGGATTTTGAGGCTTTTTATAGGATTAATTAGATAGAAAATTGTGTTGAGTGCTGTTTTAGTGTCCTTGGATTTGCAAGATATCTGTGTAGGTCTGGAAGATACAAGTCTGTGAGACACCTGTACTACTCTGGAAGAGAAACCATAATCCTGATGGGATAACCAAGGGCACCTACAATACTGACAGAGGGCAGAGGTCATTATCTCCTTCTTTTACACTAATATTTACTATTACTGTTAAAAATTTCATTTAATACAACTCATGACCATTTGTTTCAGCAAACATGAAGGGTAAACTCAATAGAAAAAGAATTATTTACTATGAAATTTGTGTCTTCTTATTGGACAGTTTGCATGGCCTTCAGCTGCATGTTATCATAATGTTCAGTGTATACTTAAGAGTGAAATACAGCTAATAACATCATGGATCAAAACTCATTTTCTCAAGCCCAGCTGACACACACACACCTCAATAAAACAAACCCAACCAACCCACAAACAAATACAAACCTAAGTGGTACTTACAGCTCTAACCAATAATAACCACCAGAATATTCCATTTGTGTACAACAGCCAGAGGTTAGTGGGCATGACTTCTACAAAATGTGTGTTCACAAGAAAAAATATAAAATTAATGTGACTGAGGAATTTCAAGTTTCATTGCTTATCCCATGTTCATGGTATGAATTTTTTACCACTGATAGTATCAGACTGATAGAGATTGTGTAAAAAAAAAAAAAAAAAAAACCAAAAAAGCCCAAAGGAAACATGAAAATAAATACTAATGATGCCTTTAAAAGGGCAGTAAGACATGAAAAACATAATGTCAGAAATAGGCATAGATTTCTGCTCCCAAATTTCAATACCACTGAAGTGCAAGGCAAAGCTTGGATCGAACTTTAATGATAGGATAATTCTTTAATTTGATTGCAAAACTTATTCTTGGGATCCAAAGTTTTGATAAATGAGCTGTTCTGGGTTGCCAAGAGTGGTCTAATTTTTAATATTTTACTGCAGTTCTACCTGCTTAGGATGGCTTATTTTTTGAAGGAAATTACATAGCAGAAACTAGCTGTACTATCTAAATCTGCAGCTATTCTAAGTGGAAGATTCCATTATTTAAACCGTGTTCTATAATTTCTTTTAGAAGTGATTATTTAAACTGAAATCTCTGAAGTCAATAGGCACCATTACATTTTGAATTTTACTTCTAAAATTTTAGAAAAATCAGGTCTTTTTTTTTTATGCCAGCAGTAACAAATGTGTCTTTGCACTTACATCATCTGTTTTTCTCACCTGAAGGCTTGCAGATAGCCTTACAAGGTGGAGCAGAGAGAGGAAAAGGGAGCACTGGGATGAATTTAGGGCATTCATACCTTAGCTTTCCACAGTTCTGCTTTGTGCCAGCTTCTTTCCTTAGGGGCTAGAGTAAAAGCAACAGCTAGAAACAGAACCAGATGATTTATGAAACCAGGATGTTATGGATGTTAAGGGCATTAAGAGGATTTTTTGCACCCTAGCATTGCTGCAGGGGTCACAAATGATTTAATATTATCACTCATCTTGGAAAGCCTTGGAAAGGCTGAGTGCAGGAAATGGACAAATGTATAAAAACTGAAATCCTTAAAATACATTGGGAAAACACAGTTTCCACAAGTAAATGCTTAAATGTTATACTTCTGGTGAATGTTGCCATTAGTTTGAACTATATGGTTATCAGACCTAGCAAAATTAAGAGTATTTCAATAGAATTAATTTAACAATAAAACAAACAAATAATAAACAAACAATCAAACAAACAACCCCCCAAACAATTTCTAGGAAGGGACTTTGTTGTCAAGCAAATATAATGACAATATGATCCCCGAGAAAGAGGAGGCAGAATATATGTTAGAACATGCAGAGGAAAAGGAAGTCTTCATGTGAACAGAAGCATCAGAGGGACAACTGCATCTTTAAATACTGCATTTTTTTCTTCATAAAACTAAAGGACATTCTCTAACTAACACAAAATAAAAAATATCATAGGAAGAGCCACCTAATCAAATGAACACTGGGAAATAAATGTATAGTATAAGCAGCTGGAGCGGTATGAAAGAAGGGTCTGTGTATGGCACATGACTAAGGCATTACACCTGTCTCAGGTCTTAATACCTGTCATCAGTTTTTATATGAAAATAGCTTTGTAAGAGCCTTTTTTTTAAACTAAAAGAGGGTAGACTTAGATAAGATAGTAGGAATAAATTCTTTACAGTGGGGGTGGTGGATCACTGGCACAGGTTGCCCAGAAAGTGGTAGATGCCCCATCCCTGAGAACATTCACAGCCAGGTTGGATGGGGCTCTGAGCAGGCTGACATAGTGGAAGATGCTCATTGCAGAGGGCGTTGAATTAAATGACCTTTAAAGGTCCCTTCCAACTCAAATTATTCTACGTTTCTACAGTTCTATGATTATATGAACACAGGATTAATTGCATAGCACAGATTTAGGAAAAAAAAAAAAAAAGTCTGCAAAAGTGAAGGTGACACACAAGAAGTGTGAAGTTTTCCTAAAATTTCCTAAAAGTGTGAAGAAATAAGTTAGGATCTCAGATTTGCACCTACAACCAAAGCTGCCAGTGACCTCCTCATTTTATCACTGCATACAAGAAAATAAAAATGAAAAATTTAATAAATGACTAAGTAAAATGGGGGGTTACTTGATCAAATAAAAAGCAGCCACATATTTAACACATTTATGTTTATTAGATATATAAGTATAGCAACACTATCTATTATAGCTTTTTTCCAAAAAGATATTTCATGTAAAATGGAAAGTGTTACCAGAATGATCCCCAATTAATTTTCTTTTTTTTAAAGCTGTATTAAGCGTACAAAACATTGCAGATGGAACATTGTGAACACTTAATTATAAAGAAAAGAAGGATGTTCTCATCTGAAAAGTTTTCAATATCTGTGAAGTCTCTCCAAATGAATGAAGACAGAAAAACAGGCAACTAATTATATTTTAGGACTGAGTAAGCTTCATTACTAAGTAGAAAGTTATATGTATCTTTAGAATGTAGCGGTCAGATTATTTTAATATAGAGAAATTTAATTTTCTTTGATTAATATAGTACTAAACAAACATAACAAAAATCAAATATTTACTAGATAAACATTTCTTTTTTATCTGGAACCATCATCCCATCACAAAAATACTCAATCCAAAGCTCTGAAGCTATAATGATTGCTTGCATTTTTAAAAGTACAGTATATGAAAAGTATCTTGGTAACCTAACCAAAATGGGCAGGATATTTCAGTCTTAAAAGAAAAGAAAAACCTGGGATATTTCAGAAAATACAATTAATCGTAATTGGAAGATTTAATCAAGAAATGTCTGGCTTTGTACTCAAGCCTGTTATTGTTAATTATAGATGAACAAATATAATAGACTAAATAATGTGAATCTGTTGAGAATTATTCTCGTAGCTGTGAAAGTCACAGAGTTCAATGTACAAACTCTTTGAAGTAATAAGTATCAATAGCAACCTAGTGGCATCATTCCTTTCACTTCTCAAAATAAACTTTTACATTTCAAAACATGAAAAGCTATCACATTTTTTACTGAGCTGTTATGGTGGTTCCAAATCTCTCCTGTGTCCACAGTGCAGAACTGTACTGCTGTACTAACGGCTGAAAGTTCATGGGCAGATTGTCCCCTGCAGGTAACAAAAGTAGTCCAGTTTACAGCAGCTAATTATCTGTCAAAAAGAAAGTTATGCTCTGATAACTACATCATGAGAATAACCTGGAGTGTCTTTTTTAAGACACATCTTAAAACAAAAGGTAAGATTCTGAGATATTAATCTCCTGTCTAACCCTGAAATACTGTATTGCATCACTAGTATTATTAATATTGCCTCAGAAACTTCACAGGAGCTTCTTGTTCTGATGCTCCTCCTAGATTTGAGCTTTTTCAGAAATACCTTGGTCCTACATCAAAATTAGAGCATGATCCAGGAATCTAAATTAATTAATCCTAAGGGAATATGGTATGACATTAGCACAATTTGTGGCATCAGATACAGCTGTATTATAAAGCAGAGCTGTAAGAAATATTTATAACTACTAATTAGGATTATACTGTAGAGGAAATGCATATCACTCCTCTGTCTGATATTAAAGGTGGGTAACCTTGCTGAAAGGAATTCAAGTATGGGGGTTACAAATAGTGGAGAAACAGGAATTTTACTTTGTTGCTTAGTGGTAAAACTCTTTATCTGTGAGAAGTGAGACATGGGATATGATACCTAGACTCTTGAACTAGTTTCAAATTAAACAACTACATTTGTATAAATTTATCAGTGTCCCTGGAAGCCAGGAGTACAACTAATAACTGTCCTAATCATCTGAATGATCCAGCCATTATACTACTGGGAAAATAACTGCCTTTCACATTCTCTTCCTAGCCTAATGAAACTTCCCTTCTTGTCCAGTACAGGAGAGCTGCACAGAGGAGGTACAGAGCACACATTTTTGCACAAGCGTGGGATTAAATCCCTGCCAAATGTGTCAGACGTACAGCCCAAGCATCCTAGATGAAAGCTTAAGCCATATAAAGGAACCACCTAGATTCTGGAAAAAAAGGAATTACAGAAACACATGTTGGGATACACTGGCCCAGGGGCATGGGATGTCACTCATTCTATTACATTTCAGTTAAAGAA
This sequence comes from Megaceryle torquata, assembly GCA_024611175.1. NCBI lineage: Eukaryota > Metazoa > Chordata > Aves > Coraciiformes > Cerylidae > Megaceryle > Megaceryle torquata. Next base: position 15,114 of record JANIJG010005709.1, read on the forward strand.
TAGAAAGGATGTTAAACCCAATAGCTAAATATCTCCCTTATGCCTGGTATTTATCACTGTTTTCATATAGCTCTAAACTGGAATCTATCCCCTCTTGTTGAACAGATTGGACTTCCCAATAGTATGTTAAACAATTATGTCCTTTCCAAAAGTACTAAATGTTTCTATAACAAAAATGTACATTATTTTTGTATGACTCTGTTCCTGATTCCTGATGCATTATAGATGGAAATACAATAAATATTGAAAACTTGCAGTTACTTCCCTCTTTATTTGTTTAGGAAAATTTATAAGGCTTTCCTGTGCACATAAGCTTAAAAGTATTGAAAATTATTTTTTTAATGTTGTTTTAATATATTTAGGTGTTTTGAAGATAAATCACAATTCTACAGTCTGCTGTTAAGAGAGTGATTGGAATAGCACACACTTTGTCTTCCACCCTGTAAATCTTAACAGTGCAGAGCACTCTGTTTCACACACAACATAAAAGATACATCATAGCCATTAACCTTCCCTTTAGTTGCTGATAAAGTAAAATAGGCCCATTCTTTACAGTAACAATAACGTATCTGTTCAGATAAATATTCCTCTTGCTGCAATAAAGTGTAGTATTTTACAGCTGCATACCATCTTTGCAAACTGTTGAAGTGGCAATTAAAATTGAGTATGAACAGAATACTAAGGGAAGATTTGAAGGCAAAAAGGGGATGAAAGAGCTTTTCTTAAAACTTCCTTCTTCCTGAAGTAGAACATATAAATCAACTAATGTTTGCTTATGTGATATTTTAATCTACAGTAAAGATATGATATTAAATGAATTCCTGTAATCACTTTCTGAAGGCTGTTAATTTGATATAATTAGACATCGAACTTTTACATGCCTGGTATTTTATTTATTGCATGCAAGCTAGTTACATCAGGAAGCTGTAACTGAAGAATTGGTATAACTTAATGTTTAAGAACCTGTGTTGTAAATATACAAACAGGATTATACTTAACAATACTAATAATTTAATAAAATATATTATGATTTCACAATGGTTCATAACTTTAAGTCTAGCAAGAGAATAAGATTCAGGAGCTCTGGCTTAGTCTTGTTTATCATGTAGTTTTGTGTAAATCACTAATAGTCAGCTTCTCTAGGTTTCTCACCTAAAACCAATGTATTTTGGCATCTCCCAGGCATCCTTAGGGTCAGAACAACATTCACCATGAGGATCAGCTCATGACAATCGTTCAAGTGTTCGCAGCCTAAGGCAGTGAGATCCACAAATTTATAGATCACCTTCACTTTTAGGTGTACAAGGCACATTCATATATGACTGATCCAAGATAAAGACCTGTGATGCTATAATGCCTGAGGAGATATGAGGGACTTGCTTTGTATAGTAATATTAATCTTCTGTAAGCAAACCATTCATGGATCTTGTCATATAATTAGTTTCTTTAAAACGGACACATTACTTGACTTTTTCTTGCATATTTTCCTCATGACTATAATACTGAAATACTTTTTTGGCTTACTTATTTTAACTAAAAGTTAAAAGAGATTCTGGAAAAAAAATTAATATCTTCAGAAACAAAGTAGCATAAGTAGCTTAACAGTTAACAGTAGCTTAACTGGGAACTAAAGGATCAAATACTGTTACCAGATACATTTCAATTCAGATATCACTGTCAATATAATTTTGACCTCACTTATCAAAACCCACTTCAATCAGACAGATTATATTTCAAAGCAATACTGTATCACAGCAACACATTTTACTTAAAAACATGAATGAAGAGAAATTTATAAGATTAAAGCCTAACAGTTTGGCCATTTCTCTTTAAGTGTACAAACATGAGATGCTAGCATTAAATGGAAGTCACAAGAACAAATGAATGAATGTAGTCAGTCTGACATGTTAAATAAATTATGTTTCTGCACATATCCACGTGTTTCAGCAAAACTGTGAAGTTTAACAGCATACTGAACTAATTGTGAAGCAATTATTTTCCCTCTTGCTCTCTGAAAAATGTAATTTTGAAAATTAGAAAACTAACACAGCAAAGTGAAATGAGCTTTACATAGGTAACTGTCAAATATATAAAGTTTAAAGAGAATAGAAGAAAATCTATATTTTTGCCAGTGAAAAAGTTTTCAATCACAGTGCCGTTATGCTTCTTGCCACAGTATCGGATGAAAAATAATCAACCAATATATCAACTTTTCCCTGTCCAATCACCTCAAAACTTAAATGTTAAGAACATTTGAACTGGAATTAAAATTATCTGTATTAATTATGGCATTGTTAAGTGATTAAAGCTATAGCTATTGGGGTAGAATAAGCTAACATGTTCCCTAAAATTTTTAGGCTTTTAGCAATTGAACAGTGAAATATATATTGAAATATACTTTATTCAAATTTCAATTTGCAGATGAATAAAATAACTAGTTTAATAAGAAATTGTCATGCATCATGAAAATAAGTTGTCAGGCATCTGAAAGTAGATTAAAACCTCATGTGCACAGTTAAAGAGACATACAATATGATGCAAATATATATTAAACATGTATGATAAATGCATGGTACATATGCACATATAGGAGATACATGCACAATATGTGTACAATAAACACATAATGCAGATTTAGCTCAGGCAGCCTGTACAGTTGTAAACTGCTCCTAAGTACTACTAAACCAATTTGCACATGTGAATATGGCATAGCATTGGAACTTCATGAAAATGAATACAGAGGGTTGCAGGTTGGGTTATTTCTGTTTCACCTTGGGATTTGCTGCAATTATGTAGTACTGCATATACAGCAGATATTTAGGAGGGGATGTAGATTTTACTGAAATCCATAAAATGCTCTCAAGCAGTGCTGTGGGCAATTATTAAATCATATATCTTGAAATACTCAAACTGATTGAAGTACTTATTTATTGCTTCACCTATGATATTTACCTGATGTGTTTTCCATTGCTGTGCTTTCAGGTCATGCATTCTTTTCTAGTTTAACCATACTTAAATGCAGATTTTTTTTTATCTGAAAATAACCTTTAACCACAAACCACCCACAACAAACCAATCAAGCAACCAATTTTATTTTATTTTTTTACTCTAATAATATTAATAATACTTGCTTAGAAAAACAATAGGCATCCATGGCTCTGTCTGCCAGAGTTTTTCACCACACATCTCTCTGACTTTTCCATATCACATGTGAATGCTGTGGGAACAATTTGACAGTTGCTGTTCAGTTCATTACTGTTCTTGGAATTTCAGAAATAAGGGAAAATACAAAATAGAAATTGCAGTTCTAACAGTGAATGCTTGTGGAATAATTAGGATCAATTTTCTGCTTCTGTGCATCAACTATTACTTTTTATTTAAACCTTAAACTGTTATTAACTGTTGAAGTACTATGTAAACTACTATACTAAGTTTTCTGTTAATCATTATTCCCAGCACTGTGATAGACACTGGAATATTTAGCTACCAGCTGTTGTGAAGTATAGTGGAAACTAAAGGTGCCAAGAATTACAATACCTGTCATTCAAAATCTCAAGTCTTGGCTATGTTACACTGATGCTTTATACTAATTCCAGCTGTGATTGATGATTTGCTTGCAGCCAGTCAGCTCTGAGAACTTACTGATGGTGGCTGCTCTATTTTTTTAAGGTTATCTACACCTACAGCATTGACTGAAAGGTAAAGTCTGACTTCTTCCCTAGTGCTGGTACAAGCACTTGCACACCAGCTCACTGAGTCATATTAGAGAGTTGTAATGGTAAACAAAAAAATCTTAATTTCTCTTCCATTTCTTCTTTAGCTTTCAGTTTAGTTTTTTCTAATATGTTCTTTTCCAACAAGTTAAAGTTAAAATGATAGCTAAGAATAAAAGAAAATTCATCCACAAGGCCTATGCTCTTTTTCCTTCCTAATTTGCAAGAAGTTTTATGTGTTAATACCAGAAAAAAAAAAAAAATTACACCCAAAGAGAGAAAGCATCACTAGTTATGATTTTTTTCTAATGTTTTTATGAAAACAGTTAAACGAAACAGAAGCTTCACAACCTGGTAAAATGCTTTGGGATATATTGTTATATGTATTTACTGTAAAAACCCTGGACATCTAATTGGTGAAAAAAAAAAAAAAAAAAAAAACAACCAAAACCATTTTAAAAGATGACAGCTGCTGCAATCATAGAAGGACAAAGAACAAAGCAATTGTGAGCAGTGAAATGGAAAACAAAATGTTTTGTTTCTGTGGTTAGTACAGCATTATTGATAAATGCAACAGCATATCAAAACCCTTTTTTGTGCTTTTTTTTTTTTTAAGATATGCAATTTATCTAATGTTCAAGAAAGTATAATGTATATATGTTATAGTAATTTATTAGTCCTACTGCTAATTGAGTTTACGTCTTCAGAACTTTTTACTTTTATGCACATTCTGGCATTATCAGGATGAAATTGCAATAAACCTTTCAAATGCAAGTTGTAATCACCAATTCAGTACCTATTACATTGAAGTTATTCTTAACACCAGATTAGAAAGGATCAAGATGAATGATTAATGCCAAAAAGAAGACATCAGAACAACTCAATAGTGAGACTCCACAGCATTCAGCCCCTTAACAGAGGCACAGCAAAACAATGTGTAATTTCTTTGGTTAGATTTTGTTCATTGTAGCATTTTGCGCCTCTATCACTTCTTCGCTTTTACACCCATATGTAACAATTTTAGATTCTTTGTCTGTAAGCAAGGACCTAAACACTCCTATCTTCTTGAATCACAGTTAGAACTTGACGTTAGTATCTCACAAGCATACATACCAATCAGTAACAATAGTACCACTTATACAAGATTCAAGAAAGTCTGCAAGTCTTTAAAAAAATTACTTTTTGCATATTGGTAAAAAGTAGTAGCAATTATTTGGTTTTGTTTTTTGTTTTGGTTTGGTTTTTTGGCTTTTTTTTTTTTTTTTCAGTAGAGATATAGAAAGAGAAGCATTGGGAAGGAAGGAGAAGGGAACAAAAAGAAGGAAAAAAATGAAAAACACTTTCTGTTTTCTGGTTTCTGTATCTGGGATTTCCAAGAAACCTCCCATCCAAATACCAGCATATGAGGGACTGATTAAGTTCAAATACCAGCTACACTTAGTATGGTATGGCAAGACAACCCTCTGTTGTAAAAAAATAAATACAAATATACAGTAACTATATTTAAGATCAATTGTAGCTCAACTAGAAGGGAAAGATATATAGAAAGATATAGAAAGATTTTCAAGAAACTTCATTAATAGTATTGTTCTTTGTATGCTGCTACATTCTTGTATAAGGAAAGTCTGATTAAATGCAACTATCTCTCAATTTAAATGTTATATATATGTACATACCTGACTGTTTTGCTACATCTGTATTGAAGGCTATATCTAACTACATTCCTCAATTCCACTAATGTCTCCCTGTTGGCTTGTAAAAGGCAGGGTCCTGATGCTGTAATTACTTAAGAAAAATACCATTTCAAGATAGACTGAAAAATGTCATGCTTAGGAAGAAAGCCACTTCTATGAATGAAGAATTTTTATCCTGGAATATGACATTACATACCCCTTTAAAATTTCAAAATTTTATCATAATGTATTTAATATATGTGTGTAAAAAGCAGTTTTGTTACTGAGCAAGCAGAGCATCCAACCTATTAGTTCAATGCTCAAAGAAACAGGAAATTACAGGTTATTTTAGACCTATGTTAATTCTGTAATAAACTCTTCTGAAATAAATGTGTAAAAATAGTTATGAGATACTGTGAAAATATTCTAATTTACTGTGGGAAATTTTTAATATTTAATGTGTTAGTCACAGTTTTATTTCAAGTCATTGACAAGGCATAAAGAGAACTGAGGTAAGCCTTATATTTAAAAATCTGACTCTTTTTGAGTCTTCACTTTTATGAAGAAAAATCTTGTAACAAACTGATCCTTTTGCTAATAGTGATTAATTGTACATGCTATCAGAAGCCAATTTAGGAAGTAATAGTAAATGTCTTTAGTCACGACCTGTGGAAAAATATTGAATGATAAAGGATAGCTTTTAATCTGAATTAAATGTTTAGTCACAATTTGTAGGCAGTGCTCATAATCTTTTAGCAGCTTGGATGCTTGGTAATTTTTCTCATTTAACATAATCCTTTCCTATACTTCAAATCAAAATAATTAAAAAACCCTCCAACATGAACTCTTCAGTCCTCTTTTATTCCTCTTACTATTACCTGTAAATATCCAAAATGCCTTTTGAAAGCTTCTTTTCAGAAACACTCCTAAGGCTGTACAACAGTAAGTCTGAATGAGGAAGAGAAATAGCCAGTGACTGTTGAGCAGTTACGTAGTGAATGATTTGCACTCTGCAAATCTGTTTAAGAAAACCTCTGCTAGTTTTCATTTAATAAAGTCCAGATTAGATTTTCAGGAAATAAAAATTTAAAAGTGGCAGATAGGCCGCCCACTGTGGTGGAAATGTGAAGCTTCATGCTTACTGATTCTGCTGTGTCAAGGTTTATGGAGTTCATGTAAATAATGACTACAATGTATTCTCTGTTTATTTGTGAAAGTGGTCTTATTAGGAGCATGGTATTTTACTGTGGATTTTGATGTATCTTGCAAAACTTTGATGATTCTGATTGTACAAGCCACTACAGAAACAATGAATTTTTGCAAATATTGAACATCAAAATGAACAGTATGTCATAAATTAGGAATATGTCCTTCCCCAGTGTGATATTTCTATTACTCTTTACGTCTAAATCACCATTTTTTTTTCTTTCTAAATCACCCCAAGATTTACTTCCTATGGCAAAAATCTGATTCTAGAAATACTGATCAATAGTGATGGCTATTTGCTTCAATTTTTTTGCTGTTTTGTAATCTTTTTTTTTTTTTTTTTTTTTTTTTCCCTAGCTGTTGAAAAATAGCTTGGCCTCTGATTGCCAAAATTCTGTTACTATTTGGTTGTCAATTTGCTTTGTTGCAGAAGATAAGGAATGACATAACTGTTCCAAGAGTTCCCTATTTGAAGGAAAAAAAAAAAACCAACAAAAACCAGATAAATCTTTAGCCAAGTTTTTCTGTCAGTGCAGTGTGTGTTAAGAAAGCAAACAAAATATTAAAATATCAGCAGAACATAACAGATTACAAAGCTAATGGCACAAGGATAATAGGACTATCATGAAGTATGAGACATAGGAGTATTCTGTAAATGATTTCTGATACAGAGCCCAGGCGATTCAAAGTGACCATAATGACTAATTCTTCAAAAATAAATTCTAAAGAAATAATATGATCTAAATAACATTTTCCATGAAAGGTGATGAGCAAGTACTCCAAAGATATTTAATACATGGGGAATTGTAGGGATTATTTAACAAAAGAAAACAAATATTTATAAAGACATGCAATTCTAGTTTATAAATCAAAACTGAAGTACCTGCAGGGAAGGCTCCATTTCATGTCTAATGTTGAAGAACTGTAATTTACATAATTCTAGGACAAACCTAGAGCTGGGGTCATACGGTCAAGAACAGTAGCTAAAGAGGATACCTGAAAGAGTAACTGTTCAAGCTGATGTATTACCCACTAAGGGTCTGACAGCATTGGCACTGCAAAGCAAATGTTCCATTTTGCAACTTCTAGTCTGTGAGTAATAAAGAAAAGCATGTGCAATTCTCTCAGTGTTGGGAATAAAATACATACAGTATTGTTCTCAAGTATTAGAATTATTTCAATTCATTAAAGCCATAAAATGGTATGTTGATAGAGATTGAAAATGAAAAATCCACAAATTTGAATTTTATCACCAGAGAAAGCAGAAAATACTTAAATGAGCAACTTAATACCTGATTTGTGAATAATGGGAACATTTGCATTATATTTATTGTTATTGTGTGCCTTTATCACTTTTATTATTGTGCTGCAGTATAGCCCTTTGAAGGTCTGCCAAACCACTGCGGCTTGCTCAAATGCAAGGCTGAATTTTAATTAAGCTTAGCAAAATACTCATTGAATTTGCTGAGCCTGATTAGGCCAGTCATCCTGATAGACATGCAGAGGGCATCTTGCTTACTTCCTTTAATAACTGACAAAGGCAATTAATAGATTTTCGTAAAATAGTTAAACATGAAAAATAGGCTGTCATCACCTCTTTTCACTAAGAACCTTACCTTTTTTTTTTTTTTTTGTATTTAACATGGCTACAGAAGAATTATTGGAATTATTATTTATGAAGCAATGAAGAATAATTCAGTATTCATATTTGTGAAGAGTAATTTTAAAATATATGTATTTTTTCCTAAAGTATTCTCCATAATATTGCAGTCCAGTAGAGTTTCCATGGTCTCTGCAGAGTAATGCTAAATACACGGGCAAGTCAATGACTTCTTACAACTTTTTACTTTTTCATTTAAGTGATACTAGGACTTTCCTCCAGTTTATGCAGTTAGAGCATACCCTATATATATCTTCAATCATTCCTATGAATCATGACTACTAAACGCAAAATTAAATACTCTGATCTCTTTTCTCTGTGACAATGACATCTTCACTCCTTTAGAGGTTCAAGAGTCAGGTGCATTTTTAAATAGTCACAATGTCCTTAAGACATTGCTTAGGAAGTTGATTTTGTTCTTCTACCCACTCCCACAGTAAGTTTAGGGGAAAAAAGCTAGTGATGCATTAAAAATTATTATATAATAACTGTCCAGCCAATTAAATGATTATACCTAAAACATGATAAGAAAGCAATAATACCAGGCAAAAAAGGCAAAGAATATGTATAAGGAGGACTCATGACAGCATTCACAGGTCCTACCTCAGCTGTGAAACATTAGTAGGGTACTGAAATACCCTAACCCTTTGTATGGCAAGCAAGACCACTCAAATTCTGAATTTAACTTCAGTATTGTTGACAAGAAAGGATATGATAAGTTCACCAAAATTAACAGACAGATTCCATATTCACTTTGAGGGGCTTGGTATCAGGCTGTAAGTAAACAAATTTTTAACTACAAACCAAAAAATTCCTTATTCAGTGATTGAATTTCAATGATCAAGAAATACCAGAGTGACTTGTAGCAGAAGCAAGAATAGTAAATAAATTGCAACGAACAACAGCACTTCAAGACAATTACAGAAACCTAAGAGCTGTCTTCCCTCTAGCTGAGAAAGGTAAGAAAAACAGAAATGGGGAACATGTACAGTTGGAAGGGGCAATATGTGCAGTTAAAAGAAGGACAGTAAATTCATGTTCTCATGTCCTTTATTGCAGCTAACAGTTTGCCTATGCACACAGCAGTAAAGGGTGCAATAGAAGGCACTAGTGGTTGATTTCACTGGTCAGCAGCAATTTTCGTAAGTTTTGGTGTGCAAATTCTAACTGAGTGAACCAAAAATATGGAAGTACTTGGAAAAAAGATTCCATTACAGGACTTTGTCTCAGTCTACAAACATGTCCAGAAAGCAGAGCAAAATGTTTTTCAAAAATATTATTCATTACATGCCTTTCCCCAGCCTCTTGTCATGAATATTCCCTGTTATTAATCAAGTTAAGAAGACACAAACCTATGTTATTCTTACTATTACATTATTAATTGAAATGTTTCTATGTCCAAGCAAAAGATCTCCTTTTCATAAGCATACCAGAATTGGACAAAAATAACATCAGACAACAAACAAACAAAAAATGAACCAAACAACACAAAGCCCTTTTACTGATTACTTAATCTACTGATAGAAGCTATATAGCAAAGGATCAGGTGAATTATACAGAAAATTTGCAGAAATATTAGCTGACAGAAAAATTTACTCAGGGTAGAAGTATTAAAATTTATTTTCTGCCATTATATAGCCACATAAAAAAGGACACTTAGGTGTACTCTCTTCACTGTGTTCACTGCTGCTATCCATAGCATCTTTACACTGTCACAGTTACAAGGGTCAGCTGTATCCCCAGGATGGTGTCTTAATTGGAGTGTTTATTGTTCAAAGGACTGATGAAGTGTAGAAATAGCATATTCCAAACTCTGACTTTACTATGTTGTTTACAGGAATTTCCCTTTGAGAAATATATCACTGATGTGCAAATTCACTGCCATGTCAATGCCTAGGTTCACTGATGTCAATCCAAATTTATGAAACAAAACTCACCATTACTGGCTTAGGGCTTCTGGGATGCCTCTTACAGCCAGAGGCTTGGAGATTGCCTTTGACAAAGGGAATAAATGTAGTCTCACAAACCATGCATTTGTTTGCATTATATAAGAACTACAGAGTTTGAGAAACTAAGAAAAAATTCCATTATGACAAGAAAGTATAATTCACAAGTGTGATGGGATGTTCTACTTCCCCCACAGAGCACCAAATTAACTTCTATTCAGAAATACTTATCATACTGATACATAAAAAGAGACTTAAAATGTGACCCCACAGAAAATTGTTCTGATAATAAAATGTATAAGGCTTCTGCATGCATGGTTCATTTTCTGGTGATCATTTCTTTTGCATTTACAACATAAAATCTGTTGATGAATACAAATTGTAGAACACGTTATTTTCAGAGAAATCATTGCATTATAGGTTCAACCAAGAAAATCTAAGAGCTAACTCTTTGACTTGGGACATCCTTATGTTAGATTTCTGATGAGTTTGCAAAGGCTAATTGTTTGATTGTGGAATCACTTCTCAAAGTGTCAAAGATTTTGTTGAGTTGTCTGGTTATCTAATGAACATTAAACCTTCCAGTTACCCTACAGCAAAATACTAGGAAGAGAGAGTATAGTAGGAATTAAGATTGATTACTTCATTCTTGTGTTTTTTCTGCTCAACTCTGAAGTCTTGGACAAAAAAAAATTAGATAGGGTAGTGAATAAAAAGAGAAGGGAAGGGAAGGGAAGGGAAGGGAAGGGAAGGGAAGGGAAGGGAAGGGAAGGGAAGGGAAGGGAAGGGAAGGGAAAAGGTGCATAGATGCACATGCTGATTATCTACAGTCATCAACTGTATTAACAGAATATTTGTTTCACAAGCATTAAACACACATCTTCACAGAGAGTACATTATATGCTGACAATTGATTTGAAAAGGGAAGCCATAAAGCTATGAAACAAACTTTTTCTTAAGGTCATTCTTCTTATAACATCATAAAGAAAGTTTAAATAATTTTCACAAACATTTCCAAGTGTTTTTTCCTACTACAAAGTATTTTTTAACTTACAAAATAATATGCATGAGTCAAGCTGAAGTACATATAATGAACGCAAGCCAAGTTGAAGTAGGAATTAAGCAGAGATATTTTGTTTTATTTTTATTCATGTGCTTGTATGGGCGTGCATGTCTTTGTGCAAAGAGAAAGGATATCAGAGGTATCAGGTATCAAAGGATGTCAGGGGTTGGAAGGGACCTTGGAGATCTTGAAGTCCAACCCCCCTGCCAGAGCAGGATCATACAATCTAGCACAGGTCACAAAGGAATGCATCCAGATTGGTTTTGAAAATCTCCAGAGAAGGAGACTCCACAACCTCTCTGGGGAGCTCATTCCAGTGCACTGTGACCCTTACAGTAAAGAAGTTCCTCCTCATGTTAAGGTGGAACCTCTTATGTTCCAGCTTACATCCATTCCCCCTTGTCTTATCACAGGGCACGAGTGAGAAGAGGCTGTCCCTTTCCTCTTGACACTCAGCCCTCATATATTTATAAACATTTATCAAATCCCCTCTCAGTCTTCTCCAGACTAAAGAGCCCCAGTTGTCTCAGCCTTTCCTCAGAAGGCATGTGTTCCAGCCCCTTAATCATCCTTGTAGCCCTCCGTTGGACTCTCGAGCAGATCCCTGTCCCTCTTGAACTGGGGAGCCCAGAACAGGATGTAATATTCCAGGTGAGGTTTCACCTGTATGCTGCACCAGAAGATTGCTATGAGGAGAGATGTGGGAAACCATTGCAACAGCCATGTAAGAATTGCATCTGGCTCTAAAAATTAAGTCCTCACATATATTATAAACAGAAGCTAGTCTGCTTTCCTGAGAATGATTAGTCTTTTTTTTTGGAAATACCTAGAAAGAATAATGACATTTCAAAGGTTTATGTAACAAAGCCCTAAAATGTATAGCTTTATTTTCAAACATAACATAGGAATTTTATTTAAAATAATTTCCTTTTTGTTACTTATATATATATATATATCAAAGTCCTTTAGCTTTTATATCCAAATGTCTTGATCTGACAAATACATCAGTACAATATGAAGAAGCTGAGGAATCCCATTTTGTTCAATGTGGGTGCCTGGTTTTGGACTTTATAACAGAAGTATGTGTTCCTGAAATGAAATTGTGTCCTCACTCAAGTCAACTGCAAAATGTTTTGTGACCACCTTGTCAAGCTGACAAACAAAACGTACTGTAATATTAAAGTGACAATAGACACTTATTTTTTCTTTTTTTTGTCTCCATTTTTCTCTGAGCTATCATAATTACTGCCTAGTTATATAAACATTGAAAAGTCAGGTGTTTGAGGTCTTTCAAAATGACGATTCCATTCTGTTTCCAGTTAAATCAGATTACAATATTACATCTAACATTAATATGAACAGCACCAGTTCCTCAGAGGAAAAGGATCTTAAGGTGTCTTAGGATAATAGTGTATCACAATAGATTTCTTTCTATTCCTACACTTTTGCTCAGATTTGCCTCTGTTTTATATAATAGTTTAAAATAAACATATCATAATGAAATAATGGTCATGAGTATCTTGTAGAAATAATGCTGACTGACTTCAAATACACATGGATTTTTTTTATTCCTCTTGTCTTCCCTTTACCTCCTTTGGATAAATGTCAAGCATCAGGAAACTATTGCTAGAGACTTTCTTTTAATCACTTCAAAAAGAATAATTTTCAGCAAAATATTGAAGTTTACACTGAACATTAGAAAAGAATCTTGCAAAACTGGTAGTGTCCTATAATTTAAAGTCTTTGGCAACATAGCATAAAGGAAAGACTAAATCTAACGTCTCATAATTTTACTAATCCAAACTTGCTATTGACTTTTTAAGCAAGAAACTCAACAATATGTCACTAATCTAATTTCTAACCATATATGTATTTCATCTTATCTTTCTTTTATGATTACTGCTCCTAATCTCCTATAATTTCCAAGAATCCTGTAGGTAACAACTATGGTAGCCTTTTTCTACAATTTCAGCACTTCATTATCTGAAATACTGCTGCTATTTCTTATTTTAGCTATTGATAAATATTGCAAATACAATGATGGGGTAACTGATAGCAAATGTTGACATTTTAATAGCAGCTACAGAAACAGGTGAGATACAGGCCAGAATGGATGAGCTATTACTTCTGCACCCTGGATATAAATGACATTCCTATGATTTATGTTTAAATTTAATGCCTTTCCTCTTTTCTGTGTTCAACAAGTAAGGAAAAGAAGTGAAAAGAGAAAAAAAAAAAAGGTTAAAAAAAATCTAAAGCTGAATATTTTCAAATATTTCAAGAAGAATATAAAGTATGATTAAACATCCATTTTTATTGCAGGTTAGATTAATGATTGCTTGAAAACTTCTTCATAAAACATAATGGAGAAAAACTTGAATGTTTTCTTCTAGAAATAAGAATTAACGAATGTATTCCATTAACTGTCTAGTACCTGGTTTGAAAACCTCTCAGGAAAACTGCTTAAAAATTTAGAAGTAATATGAGGTGTCATACTAACACATTCAATTTCTGTCCTAATGTTTGCATAAATGCACACTCATGCAATGAATGACTGGGAATGCACAGACTAAGAATTTTTTTTTTCCCTCCCTACAGTATTTTTTCTCTGCCTGGAGCTTTTGACATAATAATAAAAAGAAAATTAACAGCATTCCTTACTCTCCTTTCCAAGAAAGTTCTACTTACATAGTACATATAGCAACTCAAAGGCAAATAACAACTAAATCCATTGTTTTCACCATGTAGGGGACATTTCAGTGATGAACTGGTAATGAAGTAACATGTGGTCTCCAAACATGATCAGTTGATTAGGTCTTCTACAGTAATTTGAAAATCTGTGACCATTTTGTCTCTGACTGTATGTAGCAACAAGAACCTGACAAGAAAAACATGGAAACAAAAAGCACACAGGTGTCATCTTCCAGATATTTAGGATAGGACCAATGTATGAAACAGGAAGTAGTGTGGATAAGAAGAGAAATAAATTTTTAACAAGGACAAGAATCTGTCTCAGTTCTGATCAATATTTCACTGAGAAGTAGTATAAGCCTTTTCTGAAGTCCATGTCATAGACTCATAGACAGGATGAGGCAGGAAGGTACCTCTGGAGGTTGCTTGACCTGTTGGTAACACTCAGGCTCATGCAACACCGGAGGCTGTTGGCCTTATTTGCTGCTAGGGCACATTGCAACTTCAGGTCCAACTTGGTATCTAGGAATAACACCAGGCACCAGTACAGGTTAGGGGTCATCCTGCTGGAAAGCAGCACAACGGAGAAAGACCTTGGAGTACTAGTGGACAGCAAGTTATTCATGGGACAGCAGTGTGCCCTTCTGGTCAGAAAGGCCAATGGCATCCTGGAGTGCATTAAGAAAACTGTCCAGTAGGTTGAGGAGGTCCTCCTGCCCCTCTACTCTGTCCTTGTGAGACCACACCTGGAATACTGTGTCCAGTTTTGGGCTCCCCAATTTAAGAGAGACAGGGATCTACTAGAAAGAGTCCAACGGAGAGTTACAAGGATGATTAAGGGACTTGAGCATCTCTCCTATGAAGAAAGCCTGAGGGAACTGGGACTGTTTAGTCTTGAGAGGAGAAGACTGAGAGGGGATCTTATTAATGGCTATAAGTATCTGAAGGGTGGGTGTCAAATGGAAGGGGCCAATCTCTTTTCTGTAGTGCCCAGAAATAGGACAAAGAACAATGGGTATAAATTTGAGCATAGAAGGTCCCACTTAGAGGAACTGTGAGGGTGACAGAGCACTGGAACAAGCTGCCCAGAGAAGCTGTAGACTCACCTTCTCTAAAGACTTTCAAAACCCATCGGGATGCATTCCTGTGCAACATGCCTTAGGTGATCCTGCTTTGGCAGGGAGGTTGGACTCGATATTCTCCAGAGGTCCCTCCCAACCCCTAACATTCTATGATTCTACTATTAGAGTCTATCAGGATGCCATGGTCCTTCTCTGCAGAGTTGCTTACAAGACATCCCTATTCTGTACCAGTGGCTTTATTCCTCCACATGAGCAGGATTTGGCACTTCCTTTTGTTGAACTTTTTAACACTTCTCACAACCCTCTGGGCCTAGATGTTCAGCTGTTTTTCAGTCCACCTTACTGTCCGTTCATTTTCAAACCATACTGCCTCAGCCTGTCTATGACATTGTTGACAGACAGTCTCAAAAGCCTTATTAAAGTCAAGGTAAATATATCCACTGTTTTCCTTTCATCCACCAAGACTGTCATGTCATTGTTGAAGGCTGTCAGACCATATAAATGGAACAAAGGGTTTAGCTGAGGCCTTTGGTTTCTAGGCAAGAGGAAATGAATGGATGAGGTGAGGACATGAAGAAGATTGAGACATATTTTGCAAATATAAATTTCTATTGTTAGATTACTAATATTTTTAAATCAAAGGGGAAAAAAAAATGTCATTCTCTTCATCTTCTCTCCTCTCCTCCTCCCTCTCCCTCTCCTTCTCCCTCTTCCCCTTCCTCTCCCTCTCTCTTAAGTACTTATTCAGGATATTGAAATGTTGAACAAATACAGTTCCAAGAATCAGTACTGTTTCTGAGCTGCTCAGCTCAATTTCATGTATTTCTATAAAGTAATGTCATAGGTACAGCTACATAGGTACCTGTTTTGTCCCAATTCAATAATTTCAAAGCATTTCAGTGGGAAAAAAATAGCACTTCTGCAATTTTTTGAAAAGAAAAAAAAAAATTTAAATGTCACTGTGAATGGTTTTTGAAACAGTAAAATAAAAATATATACCTTCAATATTTAGAAAAGTACTTCTTAATCTGTTAGTAGTTAAATCAGTTAATAATAAAGTGCTACATATGACAGACATTACCAGCACTCTAAAAGAAAAGTCAATTTTCTTGTAGCAAGACAATAAATTCAGCTTGATTATTCTATATATATAAGTAACCTCCTCTAAAGAAGTAAGTATGTCAGAGTGGTATAAGAAATCTCTTGGGCAGCAGATAGCTAGACATATCTGGAGAAGGATAACCAATTATTTTAGTTGGTGACTTCTCTACTGCAGGACTTGGACCATGTGTTTTAAGTGCTTCTCTGAACAATAGCGTGACAATCTTGTATTTTGCTTGCGTCCTTGACTAACTGATTGTTTTTTTCTTCACATATATTGCAAAATTAAAACATCTGTCTGATCTGATACTGTGTTCACTATCATTATATATGAATGATAGCTACTTTTCATGTTGAAGTAGATCACAGTTTAATGTTGAAGCTCGATGAATACTCACGGTTTTCTTGTGCTACTTAAGGATTAAAGTAAGTCATCAGATTATTATATTATCTTCTATTAAATAAGAATAATTAATTAAATAAAAATATTAAAGAAAAAAAAAATTTCTCTTTCTCCTGTTTTCTCAGCTTTGAGATCTCCACAGAATCACAGAATTGCTCAGGTTGGAAAAGACCTTCAAGATCATCAAGTCCAACATCAACTTAACCCTACTACCCCAACTCTAACAACTCACTGCTAAACCATGTCCCCGAGCACCACATCCAAATGATTTTTAAACATATTCAGGGATGGTGACTCAACCACTTCCCTGTGCTTAACAACCCTTTCTGTAAAGAGGGTTTTCCTGATATCCAACTTAAACCTACCTTGGCACAACTTGAAGCCATTTCTCCTTGTCCTGTCACCTGTCACCAGTGAGAAGAGACCAACCCCACTCTCACTACAACCCCCTTTCAGGTAGTTGTAGAGAGTAATACGTTGTTCTCAGGATTGCAAGTCTTACTAGAACTGGGAAATATCTTAACCTTTGGAGAGATGGTGGATATACACTTCATTAGGTGTACAAGTCTCTGGGAAAGGGAATTACATTGATTTTGTTTTAGAAATAATGAGACTGCAGATCACAGGATCACAAGATGTCAGGGATTGGAAGGCACCCTGGAGATCTTTGAGTCCAACCCCCCTGCCAGAGCAGGACCATATAATCTAGCACAAGTCACAAAGGAACACATCCAGGTGTGCCTTGAAAATCTCCAGAGGAGACTCCACAACCTCTCTGGAGAGCCCATTCCTGTGCTCTGTAACCCTTACAATAAAGAAGTTCCTCCTCATGGTGCATGTATACATTCAGTCACAATATCACAGAAGGCTATCAGATTAGGCAAGAATGACTTCCCCTTGGTAAATCCATGCTGACTACTCCTGATAACATTCTTCTCTTCCATGTGCCTAGAGATGACCTCCAGAATGAGCCTCTCCATTCTTTTTCCAGAGATGGAGGTCAGGCTGACTGGCCTATAGTTTTCTGGAATCTCCTTCCTGCCCTTTTAGAAGACTGGAATGACATTGGCTTTCCTCCAGTCCTCTGGCACCTCTCCCATTTGCCATAATTTTGCAAAAAATGATGGAGAGTGGTAGGGTGACAACATCAGCCAGTTCACTCAGCACTCTTGGGTGCATCTCATCAGGGCCCATGGATTTATGTACATTCAACTTAGGTAACTGGTCCTGAACCCAGTCTTTATTGACCAGTGGAGAGTCATCCCTCCAGGCTCTCTCCCCTTCATCCAGGGACTGGAGTTCACAGGGGCTGGTCTTAGGAGTAAAGACTGAAGCAAAGAAGGTGTTCAGCAACTCTGCCTTCTCTGCATTCCCAGTTATCAGGGCTGCCGTCTCATTCAGCAGTGGCGCCACACTTGTCCTATTCTTCCTCTTACAACTTACATATTTGAAGAAGCTCTTCTTATTCTCTTTTACTTCCTTTGACAGTTTAAGTTCTAAAAGGGCTTTGGCCTTCCTACATGCCCTGACTACCTCTCTATTAATTCTTGCCTGCCTTACTGAGATGTGAAAAATAAAGAATTTTTATTTATTGTATTTTAATAGTAATGTAAGCTTTTACTTATTTGCTGCCAACATACTAGTATGAAAATACTAAACTTTAAAATTTTAACTCAGCTTAGGAATTATAAGAGTGCCTTGAGAAGGCGTTCCTTTATGAGAAAAATCTTCTCTTCCACACTCATAACATAGGGTTGGGGTTTTTTTTTACTATTTTTGTACTTGAGATATGTTTTAAATATACAGGGTGTATATAAATTTTTAATATTTTCTGAAACTTGGCTAAAGCACAACTGTGTTAAAAATAGGAGGATGCAATGAAGGAATGATTAGAGAAGGGCTAAAACATGAGGAGAACAAAAGCACCAAAACTATGAAAGAGCAAGATTCAAGAAAAGAAGTGTGTTCAATTGTGTGGAAGGCATGGGAGTGATGAGACTGAAGTGTCAAGTTACCTGGCAAGGAAAAGGTCATTTGAGTGGAGTGCCAGGGATGAAAGGTAAATTGGAAAGGGACTGGGTGATAATGAAAGAAGAGGAGCTCTAGACATCCATTAAAAACAATGTTCCATGAATTTAAGAGATTAAAGCAATAAAAGGGATGAAGACATAAACCAGGGCAAGTGTGTTTCCTTTTCAAGCAGAGAAACTAGGACATGTTTACCTTGCAACAGAAGAGTACCAAGAGAAATTGAAATATTGGGGAGAAAAGTAAGGGAGAGGGAAAAAATAAAAAAAGGCACAAGACAGACCACCATGGAGTTCAAAAATAAACAGAAATCATGTCCATGGAAGCAGGAAAAGAGAAGGCAGGAGTTCATGAAAGAAGATAAGTCACCAATAATCTCATATTAAAAATCACAAAAAAGTCAAGATACTGATTGAAACAGTTTCAATTTTACCTAATCTCTGCATTTGCTTTGTAGCTTTAAGCCTTCATAGTTAGTGAGAAACAGTAAAGTCAGGTGAAACAGGGAATTTAGAGGATGTGAGCCAGTTGCTGACCAGGCTGACAACTCAGTAACAAAAATACCAGAAGTCATATCAGGTGAGGCTAGTGGAGATGAGGGACATAGGGAGCATGTAGCTAATGCAGATCTATATAAACTTACAAGTGAAATGACTATTATATAAAATAAAAAAGGAATATACTAAGCCTACAGAATTAGGCCTGAAATGTGTATTCTGCAAGTTTTAAAAAAATACACCTACAGTTCAAACTGTTGACTATTTACAGTATGTCCCAGTTATTTTAACTTTCTGCATGTTTTACAATGTAGATTAACCAGGAAAAAAAAAAAAAAAAACAAAAACCAAACCTCTTCCTGTTTGTATTATAAAGACATAGAAATATATATAAAGGTATCTATAATTCTTACTGGAATTAGAAAATATAACAATGGAAACACTAACAACATCAAAAGATTTTTTTAATTGAATAGCAAGATGCAGTAGTAAAAGTATTAATAGATTAACGTGGGCTTTTTATTTTAGGAATGCTCCTAATTCAACAACTATTAATGTGCTTAAAAATTGCATCCTTCAGATGTTTCTTCTTGCTCTAAATATCATACTGTTTCCCAGTTTCTTCTGTTTTCTTATGTAGTCATTCCCTCATTTTTGCCCTGATTTCCTTGACCCATGTTCACATGCCCAGATGTACCATTCCTGCATCTGCTTTCCCAAAACAGGCTCACATCTGCCCTTCCAGGCACTACCTGAGCCCACCTGCTTCAGTCCCTTTGTCTGCCTTGGTATCTCCATCAGACCCACCCTCCTGAATTTTGTCTTCCCTTCTCTTCCTCCTCTTTCTCAAGTTTCTCTCTCAGCTTTCCAGTGGGATTTCTAAGACATCCCCTGTCTTCCTGCTTCCACTCACCTCCCATGAAAAGGGCCAAGACTGGTCCCTGAGTTTTTCAGTTCCTTTAAGAATCATCCATTTACTCACAGCACCCTAGGGTGCTTCAGAGTAGCCTGTTGCCCATGGCCTCTCCCCTGGGACCCACAGACCTCACCTCAAAGTCACACTTCAGAGAGAAGTAACAGTGGCTCAGGAGAGAGAAAAGGAGACAGGACCATCCTACATCCCTTCCCTGCTGCAGTAAAGGAGGTCATGTAACTTCACAGTAACACTATAGAGATGGGATGGGTTGCTTTGGAAAACAGGGAGTCCATGCTTAAAAAAAATAGATTTTCTGAGATTAGGCCTGGACAGGACCAGCAAGAGAGCAAGAGGACTGCAATCAATCATATTTCATTATTAATCATGTCAATATCTAATACACCAGATTGTCATTTATGCTATGTACTGAAAGTGAAGATAAGAATATATTGCCTGTATAATGCTGCTAGCTACTTAGTGTAGGAGTCTTATACTGCCAGTACAGAAGACTTTATCTTCTTTAATTTACTTTTGGTTCGGGTGCCTGAATCCAGACTTAGCATGACCCAAGCAAAGCCTCCCTCCATCCCAGCAGGCCGTGCTCTGGGCAGCCCACACTTCCCACTGCATTAGCACCAGCTGTGCTCTGTGCAAAGCTCCTGCCTTTGTTAGCAGGGCTGCAAAGTCCTGGGGAAGGTCAAGAATGCCACCCTGTACAAAATCTCTGCCAAGGTTCAAATCTCTCCTCTGTAACATGTCCTAGTCCTTTCCAACAGACACCTGCCAAAACTATTACTTTTAAGTGGGTAAAGCAGTATCTTTTTCCTTGTCTTTTATCTTGGAAATCTTCTCACCAATTTGGACCAAAATGAGTTAAAAGTGCCTTGAGGTGGATTAGCAGTTGAGCACTAATACTTGTGCCACAGAGTCTGGAAAGTAAGTAAGAAGGCAAGGAGCCTTCTCCAGAGCCAATTTCATTTTTTTTCAGTATTTTCTCTGCAAATAACACTTGTATACCTACAAAACCTATGTATCTGTTTCAACAGTCGTGGATCAATAACTGGTAATCTAAAGAGGTTTGTTCACATCAGCTTTACATAAAGACCCAATGATAAGTTTTTTTTCTTTGTTTTCACTTAAATGACTCACTTTCAGGATTAGGGAGTACATAGGCCTGAATTTTTTTTTTTTTTTCTTCCTTACAGGAATATTTGTATTGCTTATCGGAATAAGAGAATTGCCATGGACTTTACTTCCTTTGCTAAAATAAAAATAAGGAAACATAAAGCAAAGTCCTCTCCAGTTTAGCAGACTTGTGTTGATCCTTTCAACATTAATATTTTTTCTTCTTCCAGTTGCATTCTCCTTTTTCAGCTACCAAGTGTATGCTATTTTCTGAAGCATATTTTCTCTTAACCACTGCACTGATTTATATCAATAGTTATGGTACCTTTTTCTGAGTCACAAAAATTAACCTTCTATAATCACCCTGATATAGTCATTTTACTTGGCTTACATGCTCATGAAAAACTTAGAAATTTTCAGATATTTCTGTTATTGTCAGTAAATTCTAAGTTGTCTTAGAAAAAGAATCAGGTTTCTCTCTAGTTCCACTATTATTTTAATATAATAGTCTATGGTTTTGAATTCAGTATTTGCAGGTTGAGTAATTTAAAGTAGACATGTCCTATGACTCAGTAATGGTTAACAATTCAAAAAGCAGTAATTAAGATTCTGCAAATTCCAATGACAATTCCAATTATACAGTACTGTATTCTCATTTGACTACATCTCTGATTATGAAGTGGAAGAAAAGGCTGTACTACTTATTCTCACTTAGTTTGGGGCTCAGGAGGAATAAAAGGCTGGCTATATATTTACATCATTGTGATTTCATGATTTATAACTCCCCAGCTGGAATGTAAGTGATCAGAATTCTAATTTCAGACTTTCTAAATTTTTGTTTATCTCCCCCATCATTCAAAATAGGAAAAGCATTTAGGGACCTCCATGTAATTTGGCAGTGTCAGTCTATTTTCTCGGTTCACAAATCTTTAATGTTATTTCCACTATCACTTTTGATATGCATGATCTAAATCTATTGAGCTTGATCAAAACCAAAAGGGAGTTATGAGACTTTAAAATGGAAGCTCAGAAGTCAAAACATACAAACATATAATAAAAACAGATATTCTGACAACTAAATAATGTTTTTAAGAAAATATAATTTTCATATATGTTTTCTGTGAGTCACATATCAAATCTTCAATACGAATCCAGATTTTTATTTTATTTTATTTTATTTTTTTAATTACTGTCTTTCTAAGCAACTAGTTATATTACAATACAGTGAGGAAAAATCAATAATTCCACCCTGCGTGTGTGTATGTTTCAGCTTATTGGATGAAGACCTGTTGACTTTGTAAATTTGTTCTTCTACATTATGCTAATTTTTACTCTGCTGTTTGCCTGGCTCAGGCATTTGTTGTTTTGTTAAGTAGAATAAACCAAAAAAAGTTCTTTTTTGGTATTTGAGTATTATTTCAGAACAAATTGGCACAATTTAGAATCTAGGAACAAACCTGAAAAACGGTCAAACATGAGAAGTGTTTCACATTAAGTTTTTCAAATACTTATGATAATTTACAACTAACATGTACATATACTTTTTAATATATTTTCAGCTATAAATAAAGTTGTCAATAAATATAAAAATTGGTAATTTTTAGTCCCACACAAACATGTCCAGTGTAGTCAAAAGACTATTTCCAACTTAGTCAGTGCTCTGCCTATGAAAATTTATTATTTTGTTTTCAAGCATATCTAAAACAAACATGAAAATATTTCATAATTATAACAGAGTTTTACAAATATTTTAATAACTATTACAGGAACAACATGCTGCATTGGGTCTGGCTGAGCTGGAGTTAATTTTCCCCATAGCAGCCCTCCCAGTGTTGTGCTTTCAAGTGAGAGCTGGAAAGGTGCTGGTAACACACCCCTGTTGGGGCTACTGCTGGGCAGGGCTCGCACAGCACCAAGGCTGGTTTTCCAACATTCCCCCTGGAATGGATGGGGTGGACAAAATTTTGGGAGGGGACATGACCATGACAGCAGCCCCAAACTGACCAAAGGGATATTCCATACCATATGACATCAGCTTAACAATAAAAGCCAGAAAAAGAAGGAGGAGTGGGGGCATCCACTTGTCCTCCAGAGAAACTGTTACGTGTTTGGAGCCCTGCTTCCCAAAAAACCAAACCAGATATCACCTGCTGATGGGAAGTAGAGAATAAATCTTTGTTTTCTTTTGTTTCCATGCATGTGGCCTTGCTTTGCTTTTCATTAAACTGCCTTTGTCTTAACCCATTACTTTCATCTTATTTTCTTCCCCATGGTCCAGCTAAGAAGAGGAGGGGGGGAGTGACAGAGTGGTTCGGTGAGCACCTGGCATCCAGCCAAAGCCAAGCCACCACACATGCTTTGTAAACAGTATCTCCTACGTTCAGGAGGAGTGACAATGTTTTTTTGAAATTTGTTGGCACTTTATTCACATTCAGTGATACATTATGTTGGTTCTCAAAAAGTTTTTGTGAAGTTCTTCTATTTCCATTAAATCCTAAGGTAGCACAAAAAAGATAACAAAAGCTCCAAATAAGTATATAGTCAAAAGTTAACAACAGAATTCTGAGTACTTACAAACTGTCCTGAATGGATTAACTGCTCCTAATCTCCTATTGTAATAAGCAACTGTTAGAAGAAGTGATGACATTTTATGTGGAGTCACTGATTTTGCAATGCTGAGGAGGTAAGCAATTACCTTATATGAAGGCCTTTTATTATCTTTTTCATAGAAATGTTCATGATTTTTTCAACAAACAGAAGAAAGTAAAATTATTTCACTGTATTACAAAGAGGACATGAAAATAGTGTGTTCTCTTGGTATTTAGATCAAACCTATTGTTAAAAATAAGACTTGATGTCAATACTTCGATTAGTAAGAGACAGTTGCAATGTCATGTTTAAACAGTCATGGATTTTCTTCATAGAGAGGGAATATTTTTATATTTATGATGGCTTAGGTCCTAAAAGCAGCCATGTTTTTTTTTTTATTCTGTATTTCAGTATGGATAAAAATAAAATTTAAATAACCGACTCCATTATTTTCTATATAAGCATAAATAACCAATTTTGAATGATGCCCCTAATAGTTTTATCCTATATAATTATTTGGTTGTAAATATATCTCATTGAAACACTAACCAAATATATTGATGTGAGAGAAATGTTTAGCCAGCATTTTTTTTTTGCTTTTGTACTGACATATGATATAACCTAACATTTGAATTAGAGAAGAAAACTTTAAAGAAATTTCAGAAGTGTGTTCCTTTTACTATGATAGCTTATATGCACATCCAGTGGTGATGAACATAACTTCTTGGGAAAGTACCTCCCAGCTATCACCTCATAGTGCAGATGTCAGTGATGCTCTACTTTTCTCATATACATTTTTGGTTAAAATGTTGTCTCGGAGTAGCACAGGCATTTGAAAACACAATGCACTTTGCTTCAGAAGTTTTTTGATTAAGCTTGCTTAAAAGCCAGAGAAGTTAGGTAAAATATATAGAATAGCAACCAAAAAGGATAAAAAGGATAAAATGTGCAAGGAAAACTGAGAGATAAAGGAATAAATGATCTCTAGGGAAGGGGGCACTACAGCTGAGTCACAAATACCTGTTTGTTACTTGAATCAGCTCAGACTTAAAAAAAAAAAAAAAAAAAAAAAAAACTTTACCAAAACGTAATGACAGTTCATGATCCATTTCAGGAAATAATATGAAACAACTTTGATATAATTAATTAAAATGTGA
>JANIJG010005709.1:39973-60059 GCA_024611175.1 Megaceryle torquata
AAAAATGATATCTGGGAAAGGGGGCACTACAGAGGAGACAAAAAAACTGTTTTGTTACTTGAATCAGCCAAGAATAAAAAAAAAAAAAAAAAAAAAAAAAAAGCTTTACCAAAACGTAATGACAGTTCATGATCCATTTCAGGAAATCATCTGAAAGCACTTTGATATAATTAATTAAACTGAGGCATCCTTTGGAGACTAGAGTAAAACTGATATCAATTTTATAGTTAAAAAATTTTAGAAGAATAAGTTTTCTAAGGAGTCTTTAAAGATAAATAAAAGACTAAATACTTAAATATTCCCCCGAATCCCTCTCATTTTATCATTAGATATTTATAATACTAATGTTTCAACAAAACTGATACTCAAAATGTGCTATCATGGACTGCATGCTCATTTATCATGATGTCAGTATTTATATTATGAGGGCTACAGGGAATCAAAAAAAGACCTAAACAATCCAATTTTTGCATACCTGTCTTATCTGGAGACAAACTTCCCTGAAGTGGTTCCTCAAAGGCAGCTCAATTCTAAAATAAACGTGATTCTAAAAATCCCTGACAGTGCAAGTTTATCTGCTTATATTTTCTTTTCAACTTTATATTGAATTTTCTTATTTTCCCATGGAAAAAAATATTGAGCTTTTCAGAGCTTTAAATAATACAGCAAACTGCAAAGAACCCCAATATGTCTTCTAACAAGTTTTAACTTAACTCGCAACATTTAGAATATTTGTGCAACCTTATTCTACCAATATGTCTCACCTAGAGAATCTTTCAGTACATCTTAAATGCATACTTATTCATAAAAGGCACAAAAGGTCAGTATTAAATGACACTATTGTGAATGTTAAAAAATTATCCTCAGGTTAATGTAGTTGATAACTAGTTGATAGTGAGGAAGCAGAAAATACTAGATTACACCATCACTACAATTGGCCTTGGTGAACATAAGCATGCAGCTAAACCGTGCAGGCAGGATGCCGAAGAACAAAGCATGAAGCAGATTGAGAGCTCTGCTTGTGCTTCCTTCAGCTCCCTGTGCATCCACACCAGCACCACTACTTTGTCGATAAATATAAAATATTTATTATGTACAGTAACTGCCCAGCTGCTGTTCAGTCTGTTGAAAAATAAACTAGAGCCTTCTAATGTCATTTTAGTTCTGAATGAGATAGACTGTATATATTTAAATATGATTAAATTTATTTATGTTCACTTCACACCTTGAATGCTTAAAATAATTTAAATTAGACTTATTGACTTTACCCATGAATAATATTAATCTGATTTCTCTGAAACTTGGTATTAGTAAGACCAAGCAGTAAGCTGTGTTCACATTTATTCTCCTCACAAAAGAGTAAGTGCTAAAATAGTTATTCCCATAATTAGCCCCATAGATGATAAATAAGATACAGGATAACTGGAACACTGGATCTGAAGAACTATAATGACACACAGTTAAAACAGTGTCAGTATAAATACATTCATAAAATGAAAAGACCATATTAAAAACAAACAAAAATAGCCAAAACAAAACAAAACCAAACAAAAAAAAACCACAAACAAAAAACAAGCATAAATACCCTTTATCTGAAGGAAAAAAATTATGCTGAAAAAAACCTTGTTATTCAGAAAAGATATTTTCTCTTCAGTTATTGGAATAAACTGTTTATTACTACTCATCTGAGCTGCAATTATTATGTGTGCCAACCATACTGAGGAAAATAGAAAATCTATTTGCTTGAGATTAAACTAATATAATTTTCTATTACTTTATATTCACATTTTATTCTTAAAATAAAACAAAACATAAAAACTTCTCCCTGTGTCAATTATTTTGATAAAATGAGGTATTTGATAGCCTAGCAATAGGATAGTTTTGTTTTGCTTTAAGAATTCCTCTGACAACATAAAGAACAAGAGATGACATAAAGACAGCTCAGCTCAAAGTATAAGGATTGTCCCCAAAGTCAGTAACATTTCAGAAAAGCCATGATATTTTACTTACTACTAGTGACTGGTTACTGTAATAGCACTTAATTTTAGGAATACTATGAGGTTTTGAAATATGTTAGCATTCTAACAACAGTAATAGTGCGGAAATGGGACTGATGATCCACCTCCTGAGTACATCTTGTGATTTCAATCAACTCGTCTCACTCCACATTCCTTTTTTGTTATATTTAAGTTACAAAATTCCACCTTGGAGCAAGAAATGATCCTAACATATAAAGAAATAAATTTATATGAACAAATTTGTTTGATAAAATGGAAGTTTGGATTTCTTTGCATAATTCTTAACTTCACAATTTTTCTTCCAACCTCAAAGAACACATCATAACTATTAAGTAAGGTTTAAATAAAAAAAATTAAAAAAAAAAAATATATAGGTCCTCTCAAACAGTTGACAGTTTAATATTTTTTTTTTTCCTTTTGTTTGTTTGTTTGTTTATGATAACTATAGAAAGTAGTGTGAGTTTTCACGAGCTCTAGAGAAAGACTGGTATGGGAGAAATTAAGATTAGGAAATGCAGGGAAAAAAATAAAATGAAGGAACAACTTATTATTGATTCTGCCCTTTTAATTTATAGAGGAACATGCATATCAATTTAAAGATGAGCCCATGGTTAGATCATAGCTCTTTATAAATTCCAGTACCCGCCTTTCAATTATTCTTGACTAAACAGTGTCAAGTCAAGTCTTTGAAGTGTACAACTGAATGAAAGGGAGAGATTGTGCTTGGTAGCCTGGTAATTATACTGGTATTATGGATCATTCCTTTTGAATTTACTTTTGGTGTAGGGACCATAAAAGAATTATAATGTTGTTTCCAATGTGAGTAGTCTACAATTTGTGTATTGAGATCTCTGCGGTCATTTGGAAAAAAATATTTTTTTAAGTATTTGGAAACAAGATTGAACTTAAAGATAGGAATATTTTATTTATTTTGTAGGAAGCACAGCATGTTATCAATAAATATGGCATAAAAAGTATGCCAGCTGACCTTTTGTTTAACATAGATTTTTACCATAAAATATGGGTTTGCATATTCTTTGCTGACATTTTGATGCATTTGTTAAATATCAACATTTTAATTTGTAAGGGTTTTTTCTATAGTGGAATGTACATATTGCATCAAGTATAGATATACCAATTCTGGAATGCTTACACTGCAGCTCATTTAGCTGTATAAAATACTTCCTTTCATATATTGCTCCTACTTTATCATTTGTCTGGTAGCCAGCCACCAGCAGCAGGAAGAAAGAGGAATCCATTTCACAATTAAACACTAGACAGCAAAATGTTCTTAGGGCTTTCCCCTAAGGTTTGTATTCGTTGTATATCTTGCCCTTGATCTTACTCTTAAGAATAATTCCATAAATATGAGAACATGGGTGCTTTGTGTACCACAGTTTCTTTATTTCATCTATTCAAGCTTTCTGAATTTTGTTCCTACAGTGAAACTATTTTCTATGCAGTATCTTCTGAAATTATCACTGCTGTAGTATTTGAACACTTGCATTAAATCGGTGTCTTTTAAAATGATGCACAGCTACAAAAAAAAAAAAAAAAAAAAAAAGTTTGATCGTAATCTAGTTATAGAAGCTCATCCTTGGGGGAGCAAAGATGTATCATTTTCTGTTTACATGTTAACTTTTAAAAATGAAGCTTTGGCTTATTCAGTTGAACTAAGCTGTTTTAAGACATATATTGTTGTAAAAATACATTACTCTATGTCCCAGAGGAGACGTAGTCTAAAAGAATAACTCATTGGGGAACTTCTAGTAGATAGTCTCAGTTACACCATATACCCACTGTATGGCATTGGGTAAGCAAAACCCTTCTGCTTTGGAATTCCCCATACATAAACCGGATTATAAGCAACCATGGGAATGTAGTTTTGATTTTTCTTTATAATTTTGTGCTATTTTTATCATGAGATGTCCATTTCTGTACCTTGTTTCTATAGCTCTCCTATTTTACCAGTGTACATGCTGCTGTAATACATATGCAGATCTAATTGTGATTTTAGTAAATATATGTCTTTCTAGACCTTTCAAAAATATGTTGTTAATTAATTTTTTTTTGCTTCTTTTTGACTAAGCCAGAGATGAAACATACTTAAACAGTATGGTATATGATTTGATCAAAAAGAGGAGATTCACCTCTAGTTATGTTTACTGGTACTTCTGGTTTTCAAATCAGATCAATAGGGGAACAAATGAGTCACTGTCTTTCATAAGTATTCCAGGAACATGTCTCCAGACCCTCCTGAAGGCAAGTATCTGCAGCCAGCTCCATTGCAATCACAATCAAAAAATCAATAGAAAACAGCAGAAATAGGGCAGAATCAGTGCAAATGGGAGACTGCATTGCTAACCTTTCTGAATTTGGCTTTGCTTTCTAAATGTTATCCATGGGAAAAAAAAAAAAAAAAAAAAAAAAAAAAAAAGAGTTATTTTGACCGAATGAAAAGACAGCAACATGAGTTTAAATTCATATTCTATTTTAACATGATTTTAAGTTAATATTCTGGTTTCAGTCTTGGGTTACAAATAGCTGCAGTTACTTTATGTTCTAATACTGATGTTCACAGGGAGATTTTAATTATATTTATGCATTTGATTATTACTTATTAATGCCAAAACATCTGCATGCTATAAAAATCACTCATAAAATATAGTTCAGCAGTATATGAGCAGAGGTTGCCAAAACCAAGTTTGCTTGACAGATAAGGTCTTAAAAAATTGCTGTTTCTTTGTTTCACCAGGGCAGCAGAGATGTATACAAAATTAGAAGATAAAGTACATTCAAAACCCTACAGGAAAGATGAATATGCGTGCTTCACAGTTCCACAGGAAATTAGCATCCTTAAATATTTTTCATTCTGTATTCAAAATGTACAATGGTTCAAGCATTGGGGACATAAACTGAATCACAGACTATAAGGTAGCTTGGATGTTATCAGTTTCTAAGTTTTCATCAGGTTCTTAGTTTAGTATGTATTCCAAAAATTTATATGTCATGACAAACTTTACAACACTGAAAAAAATGTCACATAACTAGATTAAACACCATTTCTTTTTTTAAACTATCATGTATTGTGTAGAGGTAAGAAAACTGAGTGCTTTTTAACGTAATTTTAACATCTACTGCATATATAATGGGCATTGAACATACCTATAAAAGAAGAGAAAAACATAAGATTTTCTCAGAGGCTTTGAAACTGAAACAAATGCTTGAAATATACATTTGTTTAGGAGAAACTTTTATCTGTTGGGGTTTTTTTTAAATATACTTCTTTTTGCATCATGATGAACAAATACACTAACAACTTAAGAAAAGCACAACATACTTTAATATGTTTTCCTCCTTAGTGCCCTCTCTTTCATTTAATTTTAACCTTCCTAGATCAAGGTTGATTTCTTTTTATTATTTTTGTTGCTTTGTAATATACAGGAGTATCATTGCATGCTTATATTTGTTTCTCTAGGATGTTTCTGAAGTGCCTGTGGGCTGTGCACTTATTTTCTGTTTGACCTCATGCCTAACTTGTTAATTTGCTTTCCTTCAGGTGCTTTCTTCTGCTTTTACTTCTAGTTTATTCTAAACTAATTCAAATGTAAATCACATCAAGGATATGAAGTCTGGGAAAAAGAAAAATCTGCTTTTAAAATAATGATACATTCCTATGCCATGGATAATCTGTGCACACAGAATACCAAAATTAATAGAAATAAGTATTTTTCCCATCTGCCCATTCCTGAAAAAATACCCCACTTTGAAGTGATCCTAGAGAGAGCAATCCATATAGAGCAGAAGAAGGATAATTCATAATATATATGTGCTTCTGCCAAGAACTATCAGAATAACTTGATACTGAAATTATACTGCAAAATTTAACAATTACTTCACTGGACATAAAAATTAAACAAAAGATTCTGCAACAGATAACTGGTAAAAAGATGTATCACATGGAATAGTCTGCAACAGATTCAAGTGAGACAAGTTTTCAGTTTTCTACCCTTTTTGAAGAAGAGTTAGCATCATATCTGAATCTAGAAAAAAAATCTCAGAAAAATAATGGATGAATGTAAATAATCATATAAAGTTTTATATAAAAACTTTCTGAGAAAAGTAAGTCAACACTTCTAGAACAAAGTTCATGTAGGGCATTTTGTACCAAGTTTTCACTTGGTTTCCAGAAAAGCACAGCTCATAGCTATGCTTACAATGTGGCAAACAACATGAGCAAATATTCTTGCGTTTTGAAAAGCATGCTAGGGCTGCATGGGAATAAACTATTTTGCAAGGACTTGCAAGTTTCAGCAAATTCTGTGTATCACTAGTAAAGAGTATGACAACAGTGTTTCTGGATTAAAGACCTCTCCACAGAATAATGGATACGACTTCAGCAAATGTGAGGATATGGTAAACCAGTCACACACATCCTATTACAGAAAAGGTTACAGATGTCATATAGTGTAAGTGTATATATTACAGGTGTATAGCGGCATTAATACTGAGAAAAAAAGATGCAGTGAAAGGTAATTTAGTTAAACATGCATAGAGGTGTCAGTTAGGGAAAATATATTGGGAATTTGCAAATTGCAAACATACATAATAAGAACATATTACCGAGAGAAAAAAATTAGTCAATTTTGTATCACTGAAAGGATAGTTTCTCTTCAAAATGTGTTTATAAAACATATGCAATAGGGGCAGTGATTTTCAGTTATCACTTCATAAATCAGGACGCTTCAGCACAGTATCATGCAAAACTGGAAATGTCCACCTTCCTGAAGTCAAACATTTTCAGTCAAACAGCCATACCACTGCTTCTCTTACACTGTTATGTTTAAGTGATGATGAACCATTTATCACTGTGGTTACAGAATAGGAGACTATCAGATTCTGGAAAGGTATGGCAGGAATAAGCAATCTCACAAAAGACTGTTTGACAGAAAAGCAGAAAAGGAAATTTCAGAGCTGGGCTTTGGATGCTTCCAACACAAAGTGAAAAACAAAATCTCATTGCCTCGACTGTGACTGCCTGTAATAACAGTTAGGATGGAATTCTGAGGAAAATAAATAGGGATAGCAGTCAAGAATATCTGGGACACTGCATTGTCAATCCTCCATCATTTTAACAGAGAGGGCAAAATAAAACGTAGAATTTTACTTAAAGGCACCACGTCATTAATTCTGAAAGTGCTACAGAAAGAAAAATGTTAACAGATTATGAAATTAACTTGAACACTGAGCAATAAAGGAGATAACACTTCACAGAATCACAAAATTGTAGGAGTTTGAAGTGACCTCAGGAGATAATCTAGTTCAACCCCCTTGCCAAAGCAGGGTCACCTAGAACAGGTTGCACAGGAATGCATCCAGACAGGTTCTGAAAGTCTCCAGAGAAAGAAACTCCACAGACTTGTTGGGAAGCCCATCCCAGTGCTCTGTCACCGTCACAGTAATTTTTTTTTTCCTTATGTTTAGGTGGAAAATAATTTAAAAAAAAGCTTCATACTGGCTTCAGAAAAAAATCATTGCTTTAAGAGAAAAATACTGATGCTTGTTTTGTAGAAATCAATCCATGTTAAGCAAAGGAATCCATGCTCCTAGCACACAGCAGCTGAGATTTTACAACACTGTTTCTTCACTGTAAGCTCTCTTAAATGTCATAGGGAAGATGCTGAAAATTAGCATCCTTTCTTATAGTCTTAACTTTTTATTATAAAGCTGTCTCCTAGTTAATAGACAATCTGAAAAATAAATTATACATACAATTCTCAATTTAGAGTCTCAAAATTATTCAAGTTTCCTAATTTTTAAATGTCAATAAATATAAGGTGAGGCTTCAGAAAAGACAAACAGTAGTTAAGCTGAAACCTTCAATGAAAGTCAGACATCTGCATTTTATGATTCAGAAACATCCCCCAGATCCAGTTTTGAATGGGTCTGATTACTTAAAATGTGTGTTGTAGCACTGCTTAATTTCCCACATCGGAAACTGCTGCCTATAGAGTAGCTAGTATAAAAATGCTAAAATGACAGTTTTTATCCCAAACAGATTCTAATCTACTAATGAACACTGCAGGACTCAAAATTGGCAAGTGGAAATAAACAAATATGTTTAAGAAATGGCATGGCAAGGAAAAAAGTTAGAAGAGGGCTGAGATTACAGTTTGAAATGTGTAAAGATTTACTACCTGCCAAAAAAAAAAATTAAGGAAAAAACGACGAAAAAAAAAAGCATTACAGGATTTAATCAAGTTGACAACAAAATACCTAAACTGTATGTTCTTCACCAAAAACAGTGTGAAATTTTATTTATTTATTTATTGATTTTTAATTATGGCTGCCATGTTAACCTATAAGTTATATAATCGTATATTTTCTATAAACTCTGGTAAATATTTAATCTGACTCTAAGGATGGTGGAGACAACTGGCTAGACCTGAACTTGTGGGGCTCCAACTCTCAGAAGAAAGATGAAAAAAGCCCAGACTAAATATTCACATACTGTGAATACTAAAAAGACAAGCATCCTTTTCCACCCAGTTCTAGAACACTGCCTCTTTGAGAGACTGTTTTGGCTAGACAGTACAATTATTTTCTTATGACTGTCTGCCTGTGATTTATAGTTCTGACTAATCTCTGTTGAAACTTCCAGAACAAGGAAATGAGCAGAAGGAAGAGCTGTATTTTGTTCCAACAGTCTTGGCTTAGGCAGAATTGAAGATTATTTTGCTGAAATGACAAGAATCAAGCTAGTTTAACTTGAATCATTCCAGTTTCAAAGGAAGGGTGTTTACCAGCAGCTACCAGTTGCTAGAGATGGAAATAGCCTCCTTACCACCATGTCAAGAGATATACCTCATCTGATAAGTAGCTGGGACTTCATCAGATCTGCAACCAAAATACCTGTTAGATTAGTTTGGATGTCCTGGAAACTTTTAGATTAACTTTCACTGATTACCCAACAAATGTACACACGTTGCTATCCAGGAAATCTCAACAGTAATATGATATTGCCAAATATCCCTCTCGATTTTCAGACATAAGTGTCTAATGTCCTACCACTCATAATAAAATGTATTTTCACAATTTTAATCTCATCTGCTTCATCCTGTTGGAAACCCAACACTTCACACCAAAACCTCCAGATCCTCCCCTGGCTTGTAAAAATCCAGCCCCATGCCTCACATCCCATCCTCCCTCTCCCATGATGAATTAGAATCCTGTTAAACTTTACCGGAAATAAAATTATTTCTCATTTTCATTTCTAAAAATATTCATAAAGAGCTATATAAAATCAATGTTCCTAGTTTAATAAAAAAAAATATATTTAACTCTATAATTACATTTGTAATACATGATGGTGGCTCTCTTTTCCCCCCTTTAATTTTTGGAAGGTGAAAAATTTATTCTGGATCTGAGAAATGCTGCCTTTCATATTTTTTTCTCAAATATTCTTTAGTACATAGACTATTTTGAACCTAATCAATGTGTACAACTGCACCTTTCAAACGCCTTGAGGCGAAAAAAGTCTGACCTCTTGTTGCACATCCAGAAAAAATCCATGATGAGAGTGATTATCATCACACTTTCTACTGACTGATTGCCAATTACACCCATGGTTTGAGTACAGATGCTTTTTCCCCAAGTTCACAGAAATATAGAATGAAGACTCTTAGCTGCTACAAATGAAAAGAGCTAGGGCAGTATCATTGGCTGGCTGAGATTTAGGCTTCTCTCTTTCTGGGTAAGATGGTGACAGCAAGGACTCACCTGACAGAGCACCCTGTCTGCATTGCTGCCCAGTGGCCTCTACCCAGAAAATACTATGAAAACAAATATATTCCAGCACATCTCCAGTTAACTCTGTCATCTCCCAGACGCTGGTGGCTCGGGAACTTCCCAAGCTAAGGTTACATCCCTTAATGGATTACTCTTTCATGTGCTACTCTTTTTGCACACAGGCAAACTTTAACAATACTCTAATGAATTGCTTCCTCTACCTTTGCTGTGTGATAAAAAATCTCTTGGGATGGTGATGAGGGTCTTGCAGAAATTAAAGAATATCATATTTTGTGATCAAGGATCCAAGCACAATCTTGATAAAAGCAGTAAATCTTAATTTGTAAGTGTAGGAAAGCAGCGTGAAATGAATGGAAACACAAAGAAGACTTTGACATCCAATTCAATTATTATGAAGTGGCACTACTATTATTGTATTATTACGGTATATATGGTACTATTATTATTTAGTAGTATTATTTAAGTTTCATGTAGCTGCACATTCTATGATGTGAGAGTTACACAGAAAATATTTATGATGTGGGAATGTATTATATGAATTTAAAGATACTTTACTTTCAATTCAACAATGAAGAAACACCAACCTTTATTCTTACGGGGAAAAAAAAAAAAAGAAAAAAAAAAGTAATTTTATTATCCTTTTCTGCAGAAATGTAACTTTATGAGGTGCCAGTCAGTATTTAGAAGAAAACTCAAGGACTTTTTAATTGAAAGATAATTCTGAATTATTTAAAATGTGACAGGGATTTTTAGATGACATTTATATTAACAGAAAATCATTGCACTCCTTCTTTAAGTCTGACTTGACAATTTTGATTAGTAAGACTTCCTAAGCAAGGCTTCACTTGAGTGATATAACAATACATATTTTTAAAACTGTCTAACATGTCTGGATCAATGAATGAATTTTACTTCTTCAAATCTTTATTAAGTATGTAATGCTGCATATAACTTTAAAACAGTAAAGTATGTGCAAAGGAAAGATTGAATTTCAATCTCTGCCTCCGGACAGATAAATCAATATATAAAAGAAGACAGAGTAAGCAGTGTAAACTGTGCTCTGAATTTCAATATGCTTACTAAATGACTCTTCTATACTTTGATGAGATTGCTTCAAGGACAGGTGTGTCTTATTAAAGGCAAACAAGATTCTCTGTTTCAACACCTTACTTCACAGCAGCTAATCTGAGATAACTGACAGAACATGCTTATCCCACGTTGTAATGCTGACAGTGCACCAGGGGTACTGTTGTAACTACTAAATATTAAGAATACGATGGTAGGTACAGAACCACAGAATGATTGGGGTTGGAAGGGATCTCTGAAGGTCATTTGATCAAGCAGGGCCACTTAGAGCCAGCCTATTGCTCAGGACCATGTCCAGACAGCTTTTAAATCCCCCAAGGAGAGAGACTCCATAACCTACTTGGGCAATCTGTGCCAGGGCTTGGTCACCTTGATGTTCAGATGACACCTCCTGTGTTTCAATTTCTGCCTGTTGTCTCTTGTCCTGTCACTAGGCACCAGTGGAAAGAGTCTGTCTCCACTGTCTTTGCACCCTCTCTTCAGGTATTTATATACATTGAGCCTTCTCTTCTCCAGGCTCAACAGTTGCAGCTCTCTCAGCCCTTTCTCATATGTGAGGTGCTGCAGTCCCTTAATCATCTTAGTTACCCTTTTTTGGACTATCCCCATTATGTCCACGTCGCATACTTGGGAGCCCAGCACTAGACACAGAACTCCAGGTGTGGTTTCACTAGGGCAGAATAGAGTGGAAAGATCACTTCCCTTGACCTGCTGGCGTTACTTTACACAGGACACCAGCGGCCTTCTTTGCCAGAAGGGCACATTGCTGGTTTGTGTTCAAGTGCGGGACTTTGCATTTCTCCCCGTTGAACTTATAGTACCTATATGTTTCTATGTGTCTTCTAATGGATCACTAATCTCGTAGTCCCCTAAAGTATGAGAACAAAATACTGTCAATGGCTTTGAACCTGCAAACACAAGATGATACCATATGCCCCAGGGCTATAAACACAAATTCTAAATGGTCAATTACTGGTTAGTAATGGACTTTGAGAGACTTGGTAAAGATGTTTTTAGGGGTAAATGTTAAAGAAAGAACAAGCAACCAGGCTGTGTTATCAACAGTATATACAAATCTGAAAAGCCTGAGCTACATCATGCTTCTACTGGTGAAGGCTTGGGAAAACAGACCACTTGCTGAAACTCTGTCCCTTTGCAATTCTGCTTCTCCATGGAGAAGGCTGTAGCCACCGAATTTGGGACCCGGAGGACGGGAAGAAGGGTAAGTATAACAACAAAGAAAGTATAAATATGACAAAGTTTATCAGCTACCGCTGTACCACTATTTAGAATTATCAATATTATCGGTTAAGACAATCTGGCATTTGTTAGTTTTATTATAATTTGCTGCTCTAGAATAGTTTGCCTTCCACCTGCCTTCTCCTAGGACTCTGACACATGGACACTAATGTAAAGCAGAACTGTAACATAGCAAGCACATTTCCCATGTTCAACAATTCAAATCTGTTTTCCTAATTGGTGTTAACCACCAGCAGAAGAACAAGAAGAAATTGAATTGTGTATCAAGAAGAATGAGATGGTGACCACTTATGAACAAAGCAAAGAAGCAAGTAAAGGAAGAAGAAACTTCAGACAGGTCATGTCTGGATGGATACAAAACCTTTATACAACAGCTTGCAGAGTTCACATTGTCCTGAGGCTCTGCTTGCCCACACAGCCCTTAAGGATCCAGGTATTTTGGAGTGCAGGCAAACAATATCTGAACATCAGGAAAATTATGAACTGCAGATGGCAGCAGCTCCTTTGTTCCTGCAGTAAAGAGAATCCTCATACCCTAGGAACCTAGTCTATTCAAATTAGCACTGGTTGGAGCAATTTGTACTAACAGCAATTATTTTATTAGATTAACATTGAATTCTTATCTTTGCATACAAGGTATGCTCACAAATTAGACAAGATATTTTGTTCAGCACCCTGCCCACAAGGACCAGTTGTTAAACCTGAAAGCAACACCAAAACATGGCAAATCATAATAGCCTGCACTTCTTTTGGCTCTACTAGGGTCTAGCTCTAATTTAAAGTGCCTGGATCTTAATTTAAAAATAACTTACTGTCTTGAAATATTTTCTTCAACAAATTTACACTGCATCATTATGATTACATGCATGCACACGGAAATAACTGTACTGAAGTCGATACAAATACTACAGATGCAATCAGATATAAATCAAAGTAAAAAGTTATCTTTCTACTTTTTTTACAATAATGGTGTCTCTATATCCTTTCTCAAGACAATAAATACTGGCTTTTAGCAAATGCATTACAGGAAATTGGAATTTTAAACTTTAAGGCAATCTAAAGTACTGTTGGCTGCACAATTTCTGGATATTTCAGACAGTGAACATGTGTTAAACGCTGCACATTTGACAATTTTCAAAGTTAATAATGCTATGACTACCAGCATTTTAAAGATTTGAACATCCCTGAATAGGAACCTATTTTAAGGCATACATACATATGTCTGAGATTATTTATATTTGAGTAAATATATGAATACATATATTTAAGTTAGGAAAAAAAATCTACATTCTCACTGAAATTTAAAGTTGGCTTCAAGAAACAAATGATATGGGTTATATTATATATATATTTATTATAAAATATTTTATAAGACATTTCAGACTCTGATATGTGCATGGCTCTGAACTCTGCATACTTAAGTAATCAATTCACACATTAAGTACAGTATGCAGAATTGAACTCTTTTTATTTCCCACTTCCCCTCTAAGTTATAAATACCACAAAGTCCATTAAGCTAAGACAAGAACATAAGGGGAAAATTGAAAAGAACATTCCATCAATATTATTTTTTTCCATCAGTATTTTTTTTTCAAAAAGGGAAAAGTAAAGAAATGTGGGGATTTTGTTTCTAAGGCTTTGCATGTCTTTGTGTTCTAAAATGACTGGAAATACAGAAAATAAGTATGACAGGAAGTCCAGCAGACTTACAGAGTAGTTCATTTCATATTAATATCAAAATCACTCTTGCAATGAACTAAACAGACCTTGCTTTTCTCACTGGCTTTGAGAAGTAATTCTACTTAGAGAATGTGAGAAGCTTCATCATGGAAATCTCAAAATTCTTTTTTAGAAAACTTTCATTTTAATAAATTAAATCATGGTGAAAATTCTTAATCTAAAGAGCAAAACAAGAAAACTAAAGCCAACATGTTCACCAAAGCCTTCTCAATAGGTTGAGGGAGTAACTCTCAGTATACGTTATTTCCTCACCTGCCACCAATTATAGTAACAAAAAGGCAAAGAACTACAAGCCTATTTATTTAATTTAAATAGAAACTACAAAACAAAAGTATATATAAGGGTAAAGAGGGCTTTGCATGCCAATTAAAATTTAGTCTTGTATATTTTACCACAGCTCTGTTTTGTCTTCCTTCCTGGACAATGAAATATGGCATGTGTGACATCTTAATTACTTCTTGAGCTTAGATTAATTATTTTATTATGTAAAGTTTTATATTGTTAAGTTGTATTTTATACAGATCTATAGATCATTAGCTAATTATATCTAATATGAAACATGGTAATTAAATTCTCATTAATGACAGTTAATTTGATGTTATTAAAAAAATGATATTTTTATTCTATTTAATTTTAATGCAGGAATTATGTGCACTATAGCTTAATTATAGCCATGCAAATAATTTAAAAAAACTATGAAGTTAGAAGTGTTCTAATAATAACATCTTTTCCCCTTTTATTATTTGTTTACTTTTTTTTTTTTTTGGTCTTAGTCTGAAATTCATTAACTTGCATTGAACTTCCTTAATCAATGAAAAATTCAAGAAATTACAGAGCAAGTAGTACTGAAAGCACTGGAGAACAACTGTTCTAGTATAATGCATTGCTTTAAGCATTTCCATGTGGTCAGAACACAACTGCTCTCTCTCCAATACATCAATTCTATGATCTTTTATTTGGAAAGTTGTATTTCAAACAAATCTCCACCTCTTAGATAACCAAATGTATAATAAATGCGGAAATCATAACGCAATGTAGACAGCATTTAAGACATTCTATGTTATCATAGTCAATGATTATTCCAGGAAACTTGTTGATGTGCCCTAAAAATTTATATTTATTTGTTTAAGATCTGATTCTGTACTATTCTAAGGAGTAATCCATTGCTCTTCCAGTCATATTCCTAATTTCTACATTAAAACTCTACCTTAATTAAAATGTATAAATCAACTTTAACTACATGAAATTACCTAAACCTTGTATTTCCCTGTATTAAGTACAATTTTTTTGCTATTTATAAGGCCATGACATTACAGATCTGCAGAGCTCTTTAGGTCTGTACAACATCTTATAGAATCAATGAGTCTGGCTATATGGATGCCTGATCCAAACACTAATCCTCAAAAAATCCAATCTACAATTCACTAATTCACTTATTTGCAAAAATGGAGATTGAAATATCCCCCCATATGATCAAATGAAGTAGAAATCAATGTCTCTACTTTGGGTAATTATACCTATGTTCACATGTAAAATCAACCATAAAATCTATTCAATTTTGCATTGAATATACATGATTAATGAGATGTGTCAAGGTGACCTCTGGAATATTGGGTTTCATAATGAAAGAGGCACATGTGTAACAAAATCTCAGTATGTTGCATATATAAATAAAAATATGTATGCATAATAAAATCTATGCATATAAACGATAAGCAGGATTCCATATAATTAATTATTATTTAGTAATCATGGATGAATGTTCAATAATCACATTAAAACAAATTCTTTTTACCATGATGCCCAATTAATTAACTATGGGTATTACCACCCTTCTATCAAATGCATCTCACTTATTTTTCTTGTTTACAGTTTCAGGTCACTCATCAAAAAAGTTTTAGTGCTTTCAGAAAGATTCCTGATCTATGAATATTCAGTTTTGAGACAATCTTTCAGAAGGTGAAATTAGGAAAACATAAAATTTACTACACTTATGGAAAACTTAAAAAAATCAAACATATGACAACTGCGATTCAAAATCTATCTGCACTAAAAAAGGAAGTAATTTCATAAGCAATGTTTTAATCCAAGACTTTGGCTAAGGACTTCTGTTCTGCTACTGAGGCCAAAGAAAGGATCCATATGAAAAAGAGAATGTAGACTGTAATTCAAAGATTCTTACCTAATTTCAAAAATAAAGGGGAAATTGTAATTGCCAGGAGAATATACTGTAAGAATACTTATCACACAATTCAATCTTTTAAGAATGTTAGAACATTGCAGATGATAGCATATAATACAAACTAATCCTAGTGTAACCAGTGAAGCAGTATCGCTGTTACTAGTATTTTCAAAAGCACAGATTTTAACTTCATAAATCCATGTCACTAACCAGATTTACAGGCATATTTTGCAGCTAGTTCTTAGATGTAAAAAAAATAAAGTAAAAAAAAAAAAAAAAAGGCAAGAGAAAGAAGACACAAGTGGCACCTTGCCTTACACATTTGGATACAAGCCTGAACTGCAAGATCTATACTTCATATACTGCAGAAATATTTATATAACTTCAAAGTTAACTACAGAAGGAATTTGGACTTAATCTTTTTTCCTGGACTGAATTCAGTCTACTATATGGCTACTATCAGACATGGAAGGAAAAAAAATATGTGATCAATAAATGTCTGTTTTCTCATCACTTTTATTTCTGTGCCAGAACAAAGAAGTCAGTAACAGATTTTTGTACACAAATTTTGTAGACACTGTATAGACTATGATTATGGGGTACACTCAGACCCAGAAATATAAGGATATACAATACTCTTCCGAAATGCTTTGTTCATCTTGTTATGATATTTACTTTTACAGCTATTTTCACTTTTGACTCAAAAGTTTATAAAACATTTTAAATAATGAAAACTAAATTAATGGGGTTTTATCATGCCATTGTAATTTTTTATGCACTGTTAATTTTAATTTAATAAGTTAAAAGAGAATCTCATTAACTTAACATAAGCGAGCATGGCTTCACTAAGGGGAAATCCTGCCTGACAAACCTAGTGGCTTTCTACGACAGAGTGACTGCTTCAGTGGACAAGGGATGACCTATGGATGTGATCTATCTGGACTTCTGCAAGGCCTCTGACACGGTCCCCTGCAACATCCTAGTCACCAAGTTGGAGAGACACAGATTTGATGGGCGGACCGTTCAGTGAATAAGGAACTGACTGGATGGCCGCATCCAGAGGGTAGTGGTCAATGGCTCAAAGTCCACATGGAGACCAGTGACAAGTGGTGTCCCTCAGGGGTCCATACTGGGGCTTGAATTGTTTAACATTTTTATCAACGACATAGACAAGTGGGATTGAGTGCACCATCAGCAAGTCTGCGGATGACACCAAGCTGAGTGGTGCTGTCGATACACCGGAGGGATGGAATATTATCCAGAGGGACCTAGACAAGCTGGAGAGGTGGGCCAAGGTGAACCTCATGAGATTCAACAAGAGCAAGTCCAGGGTCCTGCACATGGGCCAGAACAATCCCCACTATCAATATAGGCTGGGGGAGAAGGTGAAAGAGAGCAGTCCTGCAGAAAAGGACTTGGGGGTGCTGGTAGGTGAGAAGCTGGACATGAGCAGCCAGTGTGTACTTGCAGCCCAGAAGGCCAAGAGAAGTTCAAAAGAACTGTGGCTAGCAGAGAGGTGATTCTACTGCTCTACTCTGCCCTGGTCAGAACTCACCTGGAATACTGCATCCAGCTCTGGAGCCCTCAGCACAGGAAGGACATGGACCTGATGGAGTGGGTCTAGAGGAGGGCCACAAGGATGATCAGGGGGCTGGAGCACCTCTCCTACAAGGACAGGCTGAGGGAGCTGGGATTGTTCATCCTGGAGAAGAGAAGGTTCCAGGGAAACCTAATAGCCACCTTCCAGGACCTGAAGGGAGCTTATAAAAAGACTGGAGAGGGCCTGTTTACAAAGGCCTGGAGTGAAAGGATGAGGGGCAATGATTTTAATTAGAAAGGAGTAGATTTAGATTAGAAATAAGGAGGAAGTTCTTTACCACAACAGTGGTGGAGCACTGGAACAGGCTGCCCAGGGAGGTCATTGAGGCCCCATCCCTGCAGATATTCAAGGTGGGGCTTGACAGAGCTCTGAGGAACCTGCTCTAGTTGAGGATGTCCCTGCTCTCAGCAGGGGGTTTGGACTAGATGACCTCTAGAGGTCACTTCCAACCCAGACATTTCTATGTTTCTATGATTCCATGTTTCTATGATTCTAATATGAAAACTAGATTTTTCACAGTGTAATGTTTTCTAAAGTTAGTTATATTTGTATACATTAACATATACTTCCTTCTTGACTCATTTTACTGCAACTATTTATTTCATTAGATAAATTCTGGAGGAAGAAGGGCAAGATTGTCAATGACAATTAGGCATTTGATGATGTGGTTCAGCCATTGACATGTTTTTCAAAGTATGAAAGTCAGATTCTTGCACGTAGATGCCTGCAAGAAATTGTTTCCTAATATACTATGGCAT
This sequence comes from Megaceryle torquata, assembly GCA_024611175.1. Classification (NCBI taxonomy): domain Eukaryota; kingdom Metazoa; phylum Chordata; class Aves; order Coraciiformes; family Cerylidae; genus Megaceryle; species Megaceryle torquata. The sequence continues at coordinate 58,427 of JANIJG010005709.1, forward strand.
TTTTACCATTTTCTTGTGAAGCTTCAGATGTCTAAATCCTCCTGAAAGTCTATGATTCAATGAATCTCTGGTAATTTTTAAGTGCATAAGCTTTTGATTTGGCTATAGTAGTTGTTTCCACAGCAGCAGTATATTAGAAACAATATACAGTGTGAAGTATAGACTCTGACACACAGTACTTACATCTTTTCTTGTTTTCATTTGAAACAAGGAGAAATCTGACATCTTGTAGTGGCAACATAAACTTGAACCCTGAGAAGATGTTACCTGAATGTGAGGTTCTAAACCAAATAAAGAACTTTTACAAGAATATTGAAGTACTTGATATAAAAGAAACACTGATATAAAGGAAAAAAAACCAGTCCATAACCACTTCTGAGAAAATATTGCTCTGAGATGTAAATATAGATACTTTGCATTGAGGTTAATGATCTTGACACTGTACTGTTGTAACTAAATTAACAAGTGAAACACAAAATATGGTGAAAAAAATCTCAGGTAGCAAGGTTTTGGTTTTAATGTTAAGCACTGGAATCTATTGGTATTCATTAATTCATACAACTTTATAACTGATCAATCAGATTTATCCAAATGAACTTTTGTCATCATGTATGTATTTTCTACTTTTTCCAGCTTTAAAAGTAAAAATAATGCCGAAGTACTTCGGAAATCCTCAGCATATTGAGCTTATATTGATATTTGTCAAATGCTTTCTCAATTAGAAATGCAAGAGGAAAAATGCAGTCATATTCAAAAAGCATAAGTGAGGGTAGGATGGAAAAGTGAAGAATTAAAAGAGGAAAATGGTAAGCATTACATTTTACTAGATGAGCTCATTTGTTTTGGTTTTCCTATGAGTACGTTTGATCATCTGTTCAAGGTATATGCCTAAACAAATCCAGGTACCTCTACTGAAACCAGTTACTTTACAGAAATCAAAAGATAAACAGATCCTATAGTAATTTCCTTATCGTGCTTTTGTAAGCAGAAATTGAAAGAAATAACAATTATATTTTTAATGCCGTATTTATGAGGAGAATAAGACTGAGGATGTAAGATCCAGTCATTCTGAAAAAGCAACAAATATAATGACAAAAAAATTCCGCTAAAAGACTACTCTAAAATGGTACATTATATGTAAAACTTACCTTGGACATTACAATTACATGAGTATATTCAAAAAATCTACATAATGCAATTTGTCTCAGGATGGCCAAATATACATATTGTTAAATAACTTCAAAATAATTAGAAATTATAAATTAGTCAGCCAGAGAGATTATGAAATTGTATTTTAATTTAGAACTTAGTCTGAGTATGTAATAGGCCAAGAGTTACCGAGTACTATAAAAAGTACATTTTGTAAAAGTCCTAGTAACAGTGGTCATCAGTGGGATTGGAGTACTTTATTTAGTCTTTTGCAGTTCCAAATTTCTGTCTTTCTTCTTCCTTGTTAATTTTTTTTTTCTCAAACTATAGTCTGGAATGTAGATATATTAAGAAAATTTTCGTATGGTGTAAGAGCCTGGTTATTGTGTGCCTCAAACCTCATCTGGTGATAAGGTCTGGAAAGACCTGGCTGGAGTGGAGAAGTGTTGATTGCTCCCAATGTCTCTGTGAGGCGCACCCCCCG
>JANIJG010005710.1:5672-17272 GCA_024611175.1 Megaceryle torquata
GCTTTATGAAGAGGTGATATAGAGTAAGGATGCCTGTTTCTAAGTACATATCCAAAGAGTTAGAATGGAAGGACAAAATATTTTAAAGAAAGAACAAGAAATTGTTGCAATGATTATGATACTTTTGCTCAGTTTGGATGAGATTCATCTCACTGAATTTTAGCACCCTAAAACTTTGTTATTAAGTTTGAGCTTGTCATTTAGAAGCTCTTTCCCCCCTCAAGACAGGACAGCCTTAAAAACACAACTCATATTCTAAGTTCAGTAGTGTTAATTAATCATTGGTAAAGCTTTTCTCCTTCTATTGGCTATACAACACAATTGGCTATTCAAGCCTAATTTAGTTTAAGCTAAATGAGTAACATCTAGCTGGTTAAAGTCAGTTGAGATGACTCCCACCCTGTTAGATGCTTAGAGGATGAAGCACTGATACTAAGAGTAGTGTTGTGGGAGTTATAAAGAGTAATACTGAAAGGATGGAAGAACTGCAGATACAGTTTCTCTATTTGAAAAGAGTAAAAAGAAGGACCTAACAAAACATAAACTGATTAGTCTGATACCATTCGCAAGTAACATTATAACACAGTTAACAAAAAAATTAAATTACCAAATACTATTACAATATGTAATTACAGTGCTCTAAATGCAATTATAGTGAGTCAAAATGGGGATTTAAAGAACATAGGTCTTGTCATACAAAACTATTTCTTTTTGCTTTGAGAAAATTACAGGGCTACCTGATAAAGACTACCATGTTGATAATAATTTTCTGGGTTTCCCTAAGCACCACTTATTACTACATGATACTTCAAATAAAAATCACTCCCTATATTAGGCAACATCACATTTTCATCAAAAACTAGTCATTAACAGATCTTTAACAGTAGTTGTTAATGGGCCTATGTAAACTTTTTACTGATAGTGTCTCTGCAGGGATGAGCTCTTTGTCCAAATCTAGCATTTGCAGAATAGAATTAGATATCAAGCCTGAGGTTCCCTCCTGGAATTGTGTCCTGCCTCCACAAGGACTTTACGTTTTGGTAGGACTCCCCTTTTTTCCATCTCTGCCAGGAGTTACAGGGTCTTGAAGCATTGCACTAAACTCCTCGGGCTGGCTACAAGGAGTATAAAGGGGGCTTTTAATAGTCTCTAAAGAAAATGAAATCAGACTGTCTGATCCCAGCAGTAACATCTGGTGGGGTGATAGGGGGTGTCTGCAAAATTTTGTAAACTACTGTGCATCTGTCAGAGCAAATAGACTGGTCCCCTCAGCAATGGCACTATGATGTGTGAAATTCAGAAGATAGATAATGTATCAGAGATGGTGACCACCCTATATAGGTTACTCCATTTGTGTTATCCCTCCATATGGTCACTGGTGGTAGAACTCAGGGGGGCAGATCTGAGGCTTTTTTCTCTGTATTACCCTAAACTGTCTAGGTTTCCAGCTAAAAACTAGAAACTGCCTGCAGCTATGCCAGAAGCAACCACAAACTTGTTATTATAATTTATTTGATCCATGTAAATCATTGGTATTTATGAGTTTGACACTATGGTACATAAGTGTCTTGTGTAAGGCAGACACTTCTCTGCTCTTCTGCATTAAACACAGCTGCTAATCTCAGTACCATCTCCTGCCTTGCTAGACTGAACCTTGGCTATGAATTTAGAGCAAAAAAATGATTCTTTTAAATAGGTTCCTTCCACTAAGCAGAAAGGCTCAGTTATACTTTGTCATATCTGGGAACAGGGGTTGACATTAGGTGCTCACCCCCATTAGCTACTAGTCTGCTCACTAGGTACAAAATAACTTTTCTTGTCATGAACTCTTCTGAAGGCATCTCATAATTCTTTTATCAGTGAAGAAAAAATATATTTTTATCACACACCTCATCTCGCTATCTTCCTTCTTTACTAAGTATCCTTTGTGTGTTCTCCTTTTCCCTACATAAGCTGCTACATATGTTGTTCTTAGTCTTTCTTGCTCTGTGTATTCCTTGCTTAGCCTATCTGACAGTATACTGTGCCTGTCAAGAGCTGGCACAGTATCTACAGAGAACCACCAAATTGCCATGTTGATGGCAATAATAATTGAATGAATTTACACTGTTTACTTGTCCTGGTGCTCTCATTCCAACCTTAGTCAAATGGAAATGGTTTGTTTAATTTCTGTTCGCACAGTAATCTTAATTCTGGGTTTTGTTCTTTCTCATTACATTTTTTTATCAGGCAGATGGAATTCTGAGCCCTTTTTGTTCTCATTAAAATTTATTAGATGAATGGATTAACTGTGTGCCAGTGTCTGGTCTCTTATAATCTTTGCAGGAAGAATGAGCTAACATCCCTCTGAACAAGGAGGGGTGAGCTGTTGTTGGGTATTTCGGTTACGTTTTTATAACTTCATTTCTGAAGAATATCACAGGTTTCAAAATAATGAGCATTTTCCCTCAGGCAATGTCTCCTTCGGGGACATGTCACACCTGGCTGCCACAGTCACCATGTATATTACTCCACATCATGAAACATGACATGACCAAGCAATTGGTGGTAGCACGGTACACAGGAAATCTGGGGAAACGCTTCCTCTAGGTGCACTTAAGCAAAGCTTTTCCTGTCCCTTAGATCTGAAGTATATGTTCCATAGAAAGGAAGAAGAATCTAACACAAAAAAAAACCCCAACAATAAAAACACTGAGGGTTCTGCAATTCTGTTTGCCCAAAAGATTGCTTTTGGTCTTGAGGAAATAAATAAAATGTGGGGTTTTTTTTTTCTTTTTTTTTTTTCCTTTTCTTCCTTAATTCAGGAACTTGACTTAGAGTTTTTTTAAAGGAAAACATATGAAGTGCATTCACTAAAATTCAGATTTAAGAAATTGGCAAGAATCTCAGTGTCTTATTTTGTAAATATACACAAAATCTAGTCACCCACCCAGTTTTTCTTAATTTCAGTTTAAACCATACAGTTGTAATAGGCTTCAAGAAATGTCTGCAGTGACATTTCTGTCTGCCAGAGAAGGGGCGATGGATGCAAATAATCTTACACTACATCTGAGTAGGTCACTCAAGACTTTTTTGATAGAGGAAATTCATTGCTTCCCAAAGCAGGTATTTAAATTAGGTCTGGTGATTCATGCTCTAGACGTGTCTATGTTTCTTCTTGACTAGAAAGGAATAGGTGAAAGGCATAGGTGAAATGAAGCTATATAGAGAGTCAGGTGAGATGGATCCTACTACAGGGTACTACTACGACCTGAACTCATTCTAGAAAATAAGAGGGAAATTTCACTTTCACACACATTACTCATGCACACACAGAAATCTAGGAGCCAAATTTAAGCTCTTGTTCCTTTACTGAGCTTAGCATATTAAAATCCTAGTTTCAAAGAAAATTGCTGTGACTTTTATAAAACTGAAGAGAAAATGCTGAAGGCAAAAGAGGAAAAAACATGCCTTTCTATTTTTATTCTGCATTTCTACTCAAGGTAGAAATCCTAGTTGGAGTCAAGCCTTAGCACACTCTTAGTTTTGGAGAAAGCAAGGCAAAGCTTATACCTAAACTGGGATTTAGAGCTAAAAACTGTGAAGGCAAGCCTTTGCTTTGGATTTATACAAATTTAGGAATCAGAGCACTTAGGAAGAGCATCACTTCCGTCAGAGCAGCTCTCAGGGAAGTAGTTTTCTATACAGGTTTGTGTCAGAAACATAAGCAATTTTACAACTTTGAAATAAATACATGATGATCCTGTTTAGACTCCAGTGTATATCTATGAATTATTAAATGGATAAATGCTTTCTGTGTTTTTGCCAAGGTCTCTACTCCACTTGCTTCTAAGCATCCTCATCTACAAATACCACACACACCTAAACCTGGAGAGTTGTTCAGACTTTCCCACCATGTTGGTGTGTCATTACCTTGGAGTCAGCACGGCTGTAGAGTGTCTTCTCCTGTGTGTGTTTCTCCTGTGGCATTCTGGAACATGAGCAAATGTTCCTTTGCTTGCCCTAGTGTTTAGTGTACTGCTCACCAGCAAAAGCAATGTAACTGCCTGCTGCAGGAGGAATGTCAGAGCCTACCACAGGAGTCATGGTAGGTCAGACACCTCCAAAGAAGAACTCAAACAAGGCAGCATTTTGCTTAGAGCTGCCCATGCCAGCAGCAGGAAATGGTGGCCACCAGACAGCATCTGAAATCACACACTTCCTTGGGTCTTTTTATGAGGAAGGAGTCATGTCTGCTCAGGATCCACAGATCCTTTGTGTCTCAGGGCACTGGGATCAGGTCCTCTGGCAGCCTCCAGGAATCCAAACCACCTGTCTCTCACTCTGTAGAGGCAGCCCTGGCTATAGGAGAACCTGGATGGAAATATTCCCGTTTCCACTGAAGCCACCATAGCAAGAGTCAGCAGCCTCAGGACTGGCCGGTCAGGAGCTCCGAGTTGCAGCAAGGCTAGTGGGGTCAGTGGCCTCATAAGCCAGGCCACAGTCCCACAGGCCCCAAGCAAGAAGAGCAGAGCAGGTCCAGTGACAGGAAGTGGGGTCAACTAAGAGTGCTTCAAGGCTGCACAGCTGCACCACATGAACACCAGCCTTGAGCCAGCTCCAAAAAACCTGCACAGGTTGGGGATGCATTCGGGGCCCTAACAAGGGAGTGACAAAGAATGCCTTTTTCGTCCTTGTTTCATGCAGAAGTGTATCAATCCCATGACCTGCTCCGAGTGCCCATGCCTTTCACTCCATGTGTTCCCTTCCCAGCTGCCATTCTCACAGAGATGCAGCGATAGAAACAACCCCAACACAAGAGGACCATGCCCTCTACCTACACACCTTCACATCAGAGAAGTTAGAGAGGAAGTGCTCCATGAGGGGAAGCAAGGGTTGGGTCTGATGTCAGCACTGCAAAAGAAAATAAAAAAGTGAGGACTAACAAGAGAACTAAAAACCTTCCTGCCCCACAGCAAATTCTGTCTGGGCCATGTTCTCTTAAGATTCCCTGGCCTCAGTGAGTTCCTTCTGAAACATAGAAGATGATATAAAATAAGAATTTAATAGAGAAGCACTATCCCAGTATGCTCCTATCTCAGCAATTTAGCAGACAAAATGCATACATTGGGAAGGAATGGTATCATATTTTGTCTTAATTAATACTGTCTCCAGGCTGCAACTGAGTAATAATTAAAAGCAAAAAAAATCTGCCTTTGTGTAATGCTAGGGTTAATATTTCATGCATGGTAGGAGTGAAGAAGGAACAGAATGATATTATTTGCCTGCTGAGTCAGACCAAATTAATCTATGCAGAATATGTTATACGTAAAGAAAGAAACACGTTGCTCACTAGAGGGTAAAAATAGGACTCACATCATTAGAATACTAGAAATAATCTCATTTGTATCACAGATCATGTCACCATAATTACAGTATTTTTGAAAAGTACATAATATAGTCTTGTTCTCTGTCTTAGGGAATTGTGTTGTTTTACTTACTGTTACTAGTGGGCATATGTTCCATGTTATGCTTCTGTAGCTTCAAATAAAATAGACAGCTAATACTGTGTAGAGCTATTTAACAAGATTCTAAACATTAACTGCATATAAGAAGCAATCTGAATAGAAGAATTTATTGTGAATATGATGAATCACTGCTAATATTAGCAAGTCTTAAAGTGTCTCTGTTCTCCATTAAATTACTCTGTCACCTTAAACAAATCACCTTCTGAAGGGAAACTTTCTGAAATCTCAGATGCTGCAGTCTCCGGGTCCCTGCTGTCTTCCCACATGCACTTTCATGACCTCTACTAAAGCCTGCTTTGTGTCCTGTAGCTACTACTTATAGTGACAGCTATCCCCAGCTTATACTGTATCTGGCAAACAGAGTGAATCCTGTTCTGGAGTGACTAATGCCACCATGAGTTCAGTGCCCATGCCCTTCAAGGTCTCAGCCTCTGCGGTGAAGTGATTTTTCACATATGGTGCCTTGACAACTTTCTCCTGTAGGGACGGTTTGCTTTGAAAAAATCTCACAAATAAGTGAACTAATTTCTGCCCTCTCTCCCATAGACATGCTGCTAGATATTTAGGAATGCAACTATCATCCCACCTTTTTAAAAATCTGGTCACTCACATCTACATACTTACCTCTTTACTTAACTTAGCATCATTGCTGCAGTTTACACAGCAAAAGCTCAGCATTTTGCCTGTGCCTTTGCACTAAAATGTGCCTGACACAGAGCCACTAAGACAGCATACAACTGCAGCTGAGCACAATGTTTTGCATTTGTAAAATAACCTCAGGATTGTTTTCTTTGGCACTCGAGAGAGATAAGAAGGGCAGACTGCATAAGGGGGAGGAAGAGTTGACCTGCAGCTATTCCACTACTTATCTCTCTGTAGCCATCAAGTGTTACTAATGGATGTTTCTTGTTTCTCAGCAGTAAAATAAAATACATCCTGAAACACTCACATCCATACTTAAAAACTACAACATGTATTTTGGACTTGTGATTACACTCTTTGCCTTGGAAGAGGCATGTAACTCCTGCATCTCCAGCCTCATAGCACACTGGCTCCTCTTCTGGAATGGGGTTTGTGCAAGATGGAAGTTTGGGGGGTACTACAACAATCATGAACTATTACAGTGCTCTCACATTTTTCAAAGCTATGCTGTGCAAACATGAAGTTACTAGCCAAAGAGGATTTTCAGGAAGACATCTGTAATTAGCATATCCAAGGCAAGGATACAGGTACTTATTCTGGCTTTGAACCAACAAGATATTTAATCACACATTTATTTTTGTGCATAAGACTTGCACAATACATTTGAAATGAAAAGATAAGGAAATTTTTAACTGCTTTGCTAGACCGGGGTTATGAATTGCACAATAAATTAGTGCTAAGGAAATAATCATGCCTTCCCATGTAATAATTCAAGTAGGGGCAAAAGACTGGTGAAGGAATGAGGTCTTAGGGGGGAAAAAACCCCCAAAACTACAACAATTCAATAGTGAAAAGAGAGAAGGGCTGGACCATCTGTGTGAATATATGGACATCTCAAAATGGTTGACTGAGGTTTCTGGACAGTGGTCTAATCCCATTCAAATCTGCAAGTAATTGATGATTAAACCATTCATGCACAAAAGAAATCTCTGAAGATTGGCAAGACTATGAGGTTAAAGACAAGGCTTTCACCCAGTTGTAGCATTCCCTATGGAGCCACTCACCATCCTGAAAACATGCAACCCTAGATATGTTCTCAGTTGATATAAAATTATATGCTTCTGAAGCAGGATCAATTCACACCATCTAGGAATCTGCAGTGGAGGTCAATAAAGATGGGGGGGGGGGGTTGGAAATTAAAAAAAAGGAGGAGATAATAACAAAAGACCTTGTCCCAAGAGAACTTTAACACCACAGAATTAAAAGAAAATTTATGGATACATAGATGTGCAGTAACACAGACAACAAGTAAACAAACAAACAGAAACAACAAAAAAACCCCACCAACATGTATGGGTTGTTGAGATATTTGTGGAAGACATTACAATACCTTAGGAGGTACTTGCAACATTACTGAAGTTGAACAGGTAGTCTGAGAACTTCCACTCATACCTACTCGAAAAGGGACTCAATTCTGATTAAGGTGCTCCTACATTAGCAGAGAATTTGGCATTGTCGCCCTTGTGCACCCAAATTGCTTACAGCATCAGAAGTACTAACAAAAGAATCTTAATTTTCATTCAATCTGTTTTCCATTACCCAAGGTAATGGAAACTGAACTGAAGACTATAATAGAGCACACCAGGAAGGGGAGAAAGGAAGCATAAAATTTTGCATATTACAGATTAGTAGCTAATATCCAAGCAGCCCAAGAGAGAGACAGAGAAAGATGTCATACTTATCTTCTGTTTTCCTTCTGTGTCTCAAAACCCATCTATCACCTGTGATCAAGTTATAAAACTGCTCCTCTTAATGACTTAACAACCAGAAAAAAAAATTCAACTCCCACACACGTCATCTGTGGTAAAAAGCCTGCATAACTTGTGTCATTGTGTTTTGTCATATAAAGAAGTAAGTATATCCTATCTTTATTATGAACGCTGGATTCTGTGATATTCTGCCAATACTATTCTATAAAAGAAGATTTTCAGTGTTGCTGAAAATATCCTGTAGACGTTAAGCAATTATAAATATTTTAAATCTCTCACTGATATTCTGGAACAGCCAAACCTCACTAATTAATACTAATGATCAAAGGGATCAAATTAGTGAATAACGGAGCAAATACATGAACAAAGCAAGGTAATATGTCAACAAAAGTTGTTTGTTAATTGTTAGTTGTTGTTCATAAACTGTTGAGGACAGTTTCATTTCTTATGCAATGATTTAGAATTAGAGTAAAATAGAATTATTATTAATTTTTATTATTATTATATTATTTTTGGAAGAATACTTTCACAATTATAAATGCCAGTCAATTATCACGGAGACATCCTGTAGTAACATCTGAACACAAGAAAAACATTTACAGAGAAAAAATGTACATGTCCCTAACTCTCTGGCATCCTTCCAAAGGTTACCCAGCACTGTTCAAACTAATGTCAGTCAGAAACACGGTCTATTCCCAGATAAACTGGCATTCTCATACAGCAGTGCTCAGTGTTATGCAGATAGATATTAGCTTGGGTCCCAGGTACAGTACCCACCCCACGCTTGCACAAACCTTTGCTCATGCGAGTTAGCCCAGGCAATGCTGAGTGTCATACCCATAGTGCAATGAGTTCTCTAACATTAGCAGAGCAACTAATTTTAATTTTTCTAAACTAAAAATTTTAGTTTGGAATTCTTTTTCCATAGAAAATGCTTAAAATCCACTTTTTTTTTTTTTTCCCTAAATTGTAGTGCATGATATGTTATAATGATAATGATACATCTAAGCCCTAAAAATCAAACTAAATCTTACTATTGTAGAACACCTGAATTTTCTTAGCATGCCTGTGTTCTAAACTTGCTCCCTTAGGAATGTCCCTAATTTGACCAGCTGGACAGTGAAGGATCTATTGGAGCACACAACAGCTCCCATCTGGCATCAGGCATCTGTTACCTTTCAGACAGGGTAATTATTGGAAATACATCTTCCAGAGGGATTTGAATATGAAATTAATCTAAAAGAAAAGTAATTTTTATGTAAAAATGCAAGTTAATAAAGTGCAAGTTAGTAAAGTGTTGCTTTAACACCCCTTCCCCAGGATATGATTCCTAATCTGGCATGTTAATGAAAAAGCAAAATAGAGACTATACATATAAAGTAGTAATACAAAAACTGATTATTAAATAGAAATATCGAGCTCCTATAATCACTGTGTAACTCTCTGTAGAGGAAGTGCAGCACTAAATTTACCTTCTCTTCTAGCAGCTGCATCATAAGCCAATGCTGATTTACAGACGAAAAAGGGAAATTAGCAGTGGAAGTTGTGCCCGTGGAAGCTGAATAGGAAGATAACTGAGGGATGTCTACACAGATGGACGGCAACTGTCCACAGCTTTTCTCTCCCGTGCCATAACACTGAGACATTAATAGCTTCACCCCAGGAAACAACCAGCTCTCTCTGTAAAAGGCAGCACTGTGGGCAGCAGGAGCAGAAATGGCTGTGCTGCTCTAGCCAGAAACAGAGCCCCAGCCTGGCTTGGCTCGCTCCTTCTGCCAGGGGTTTCTCTGCTGGGTGACAGCACTGCGTTAGCAAAAGGTGTGGCACTGCGTCCGGACTCACAGCACACCCAGAGGTGCTCCCCAGCCCAAGCAAAGAGCTCCTATGCATGGCAAGGCTTCACAGCACTCCAGCAGAGATGAACTTGCATACCTAGCCCTCATCTCCCTCTCTTCTTTATTAAACGGGACAGATGCACAGACTGTAAATAAATGAATTCACCAGGGAAATGACTTTCTGTGTCACTAACTTTTCTACAGCTTCTCCTTCCAGAGGCCTGAAAAGACTGGTACTGAGCAAACAGGCAAAAATAATTAACCTCTCTGCCCTTGCAATTGATCATCTGTGACCATCCTCCCTTTTTTATGGCTAGGAGGAATAGGTTTGTGAAACAGCTTTTCTATAGTTTACCACTGGTCACTGCATGGGAAATTATGAGATCTACTGATGCAGAAAGAGCTTATAATTAACTATCTGAGATGTTCAAAAAGCTGCGCTAAAGGGTCAGAGATGAGATCTCAGCCTTTATCACATACCTGGGGAAAACGACCAGCTCAGTGACAGAGCCCAGACTCCCACTGGCAATAGTCTACTCTGGATGAATTTAACCCTTAGCTATTAAAGTATTTCACATGTGGAAATCATGTTTCAATGATCCAACAAAACAGTTTGAATAAATGTATTTTGCCCTTCTAGTCACCCAGCCACAGAGCTTTACAGATATTCACAGGTGATGTGTGATGCAGCTCCCAGAAGAGCTGCCAGCTTCTAACCCTTTTTAACATTATTTATTAAGGTGGGCGTGGAACTGGTTCCAAACAAGTGTACAAATAATCATCTCAAAATAACACAGTTCTCTCTCTATATAAAATAAAGATGGGTATCTTTGTTCCAAACAAAACTTTCTGTAGATTTTCAGCAATAAATTGTGGAAATGGTCGGGAAGTGTTTTACAGTATCTATTTTGTATGAAAGGTGATGCTCTTCCACTGACAATTCTGTGCTATGCCCTAGGCCGTTCTGCTGTATCTCTGTTTTTCATCATAATTACAAAACCAACAAGAACAATAGCTTCATTCTTCCAATGCTGATGTAGAATTTCTTGTGACTCTTCCACACCCAGTTTTAGCCAGAGAAAAGGCAGAAGACATCACAGGTCACAGAGACTTCTGTAACACTAGTGGGTTTTTTCTCAGTGATGTCACACATTTTATAGGCAGTTATGGAACTGAGGGGGTTTGGGAGAGGTGGACTGCTGAAGTGAAGGGAGAAATGGAGCCTTGCTGCAGTTCATGGGTGGCACTGCTTTCTGGAAGTAGAAGGGATGAACACAGCAAATGAGAGGTTCAGTCATCACCAGGTTACAAAGGAGATTGATTTTTTGTGGGTGTATCAGAGGTATCATCTACAGATCTAAGGGAGGCAGTCTTGGAGAAAGAGATGAGGGGAGTGCTGATTTGGAGGATTTAATATTTAGCTTGAGTAGTTGCATGTCAACCAAGGCATGGATGTAGGGACCCATTTCCCAAACCATAGTAATGAAAACAGGATGGGTGGCCTGACTACTAAATCCCAGGGACTGTGGGGACCAGATTAAGCCCAGTGGTTAACCCTGCTGGCTCTGTGGACAAAAACTGGTTTTACTCTGCTATTGACTGTCCAGGACATTTTAATTTTTGTTTGTCTCTGACTAACAGAGTTTCAAAGCCTTCATTCAGCCTGCACCCCATTGCTTTATGTCTGAGGTGCCTGGGGTTTTACTTCCAAAGTGGACAACCTTGAAGAAGATAGGCTATTTTTCCCTTGGTTTTTTTTTTTTCTTTTTTTTTTTTTTTCTTTTGAATACCTCCATATCTCATTTTTTCTCTTTCAGTGCCTCTTTTTATTTGTTTTTTTTTTTCTC